>BQNB010069908.1:0-33324 GCA_026074375.1 Tanacetum coccineum
ATGTAAAAAGTCAAAAGAAGTTGGGTACAAAAACGATTTTTTTGATGCACAAAAAAAGATTTAATGCACAAACGTTTTTTTAATAATATTTTTGGGCAAAACTATCCACTTTTATGAAAACTTCTTTCATAACTTTTTTATGCACCAACATACACAATATTGTGAATTTTTTTTAGAAATTTTCGAGGATTTTAAAAAAAAGAAGGATATATACGTAATTTTGAAACAAAATGAGGGATATATATGTAAAAATTAAGTTAGTTTGGATATATATGTAATTTCTCTGCAAATTAGGGATATATATGTAATTCCCCCATATAAGAAAAATGAACCCATGACACAGAAAACTGTTGGGTTTTTACATCTTTTAACCATTAAAGGCACGAGTACGCAGCGGAAAGATTAACACGTATAGAATAACATAGTTAACAAGGGTTCAAGAAGGTGTGTACCTTTTAGCAATAAACGAACCACCGTCTTGAATATACGCGTATGTGTAACACCACGCGAAACCACTAGGATCAAAGTATGATTCCTCTAAGTCGACACACACAATACGTTCTTTTTTTTAGAACGGCGAGTTAGTACAATACTATCATTAGTAAGTCAGAGACTCGACGCATCTGATGGGCAGAGCCCAACACAGATTCTTCACCTAGAAGGAAAACTCAGTGAGGCTCGAACCTAAGACCTTATGATAACAACCTCCCCCAAAGCTCCTTAGGAGACCTCAGGTTAGTGTTTAACCAAACGATCTCCTTCGTTCTTGAATCAATCAACACACAAACAAAACCACCACGATTGTGGTATTTGATCACAAAACGAAACCCTAAAGGGTGTTCGGTTTGATCGCACGACACAAGGAGAAAAACCGAAAAACCCTTGGTGGGTTTTGGGAATCGGTCCAAGGGACTTTAGGGTTTTGGTAATTCAAGTTATGAGAATAATGAAACCAAAAGCCCCTATTTATAACCCTTATTGCTTGGGCGCAAGCAAGCAATCCCACCTCCACAAGGAGAGGGGTTCGGCCGACTAGGAAAGAAAAGAAGAAAACGAAGCCTTCCAATTTTCCGGTTTTGCATATTAACCCTTTAACCTTTTAACGGCTAATATTAATTCTTGTTAAACATTTAACGATCGTTTGTTAAATCGCTAATTACTATATTACCTTAATATATTAATCGTCTGTAACATTTTATATTTTTCGAGGTCAATATTTAATTTGTACTCCGTTTTTACTTTTACTTTTGAGTAAAAAAAATTATTTTATTATCTACCCGATTAGTGAATTTTGCATTCCTAGTTAAGCTTGAGCCGTAATTAGGATTTGAGCAAAGGCCAAAGAAAACTAATGTACTTATTCAAATTTACTAGTATTCCTAGTTGACTTTAAAAAGGTCTAGTTAGATATCTATACATTCAAATTTTAGACAAAAATGAATAACTTTTAAGTGATTTGATTAAAATACTCTTTTGTTCTTTAATCTTCATCACTCTCATCTTCATACCAGATTCCGGTGACTTTTTCCGGCTCCCAACCACCATCCTGTCTATTTTTTCGTCCATCATCAAACCATTTTTATACTTTTGATAGCTCGACACCTATTTCAATTGCATATCTTCAATCAAATTCCATTTAAATCCAAAAACGCACAGCTCCTCCCATTAGTCCATATCCTAAAACTCCCATAATACCACACCAGTAACAAATCTTATACTACAATCCATTGTAGAATTTTTAACTAATACACATTAACACATATTAAATTATAGGGATCTGTGATTAGAAAAAATAAATGGGTACAACCACCATTACCCCGTAGACAAACGACGGTTTACCACCACCGCCGTCATGTCCATTCAAATCCAAGAACCCATCAAATCCAATCGTACCCAGGTAAATAATACATTGTGCAAAATTTCAGTAAAACATGCAAAACCCCTAGATATATGTGAAATTTGCCCAATTCTAAAGCTCGATCCAATTCATTCTTTAAAAGAAACTCGATTAAAATTTGGGATTTTGTTTGATCAAGATTTCGTGGATTGGGTTATGATTTTATGAATCGGGCGGTGTGTGGAGAGGAGAAAATGGCTTTGACTTTTACTTTGAGTTTGAGAGATGAAGTTTACAAGAAATGAGCTTCCAAGATTTAGTGAACATGTTGAGCTGAATGATATTTTCATTAGTGGATCAAACCCAGTTGAGATATGGTGTAAGGTCACAGAAAGCTTCTTAAGCCATTTTATCCTCATGCTTTGCATTTGCTTGTGTATAATAAGGTTATGATGTGTCTGCTAATGGGCCTGCTCCTTATTGGTTCCCAAATTAGTAATGTGAGCTTATTTCTTATTTTGTTTTTGGGTTTGATTGAAGATATGCAATTGAAATAGGTGTCGAGCTATCAAAAATATAAAAATGGTTTGATGATGGACGGAAAAATAGCTAGGATGGTGGTTGGGAGCCGGAAAAAGTCACCGGAATCTTGTATGAAGATGAGAGTGATGAAGATCGAAGAACAAAAGGGTATTTTAGTCAAATCACTTAAAAGTTATTCATTTTTATCTAAAATTTGAATGTATACATGTCTAACTAGACATTTTTAAAATCCACTAGGAATACCAGTAAATTTGAATAAGTACATTAGTTTTCTTTGGCCTTTGCCCTAAGGATTTTTATCCGTCTACGTGTCCCATGTAGTTATATATTCCCATTATATCCCGTAAATTCCAGATCATTATTTTGATCCATATTTTCAGGTTATTATTTAACATCATACTTTTACTATATATTTTTATTTTGACATAAATTAATTTTTGCGGATAACCGGATAGGTTATTCCGCGAACGTCGTAACACGTACATTTAATTGAACCCGACTCTAGACTACGTTTAGTCTACATTTTTTATGTACTTTGATCATCTTACATATATTTTTATGCCGTACTTTTATTTTATGTGTTTACGTAAACTTTACACTTTTTGCATTTTTAGCCCAAGTACGCACCACCTTTACGCAATTAGTCTTTTATATATACATTTAACATTATAAATAAAAAGAAAAAGAAAATAAAAAAACATATATTTACCGAGTCATATACAAAATGATAACACGTTACCTTATGTGGCATAACAACAATCGCACTAGTGCTCAACTTTAAACACGTGTCTAAAGAGAAAGGATAAATGGACAGATATGTGTATATGCTCAAAACATGTCCAATGGTGACGATACAAGCTGGGCAAAATATATATATATATATATATATATTCATCTCATATAAAAAGGGTAGATATAAGAATCAAAAGAAAAAAAATAAATTTGTGAAAACTTTAAGTTATGACATAAAAGTGATGGTTCGACTTTAATCTAAAAACACAAAGTAGGTATGATTCTCGGTTCAATTCTTGAATTGATTACATTTATAAATTTGGTTTTATGCCCCTAACATGATGGTCTCATCGATGTATGTCCATCATAAAGATTAGGTGCCAAATTTATGATGTTTAGTTGGGTCTTGTATTAAGTCTGATCATTTACCTTTTGAAATATAAACAAGTTTTTCTTACCCGCGCATTGTCGCGGGACCATTAAGTCCATGCTTTGAATTGTATCTATATTGCAATTAGCTTAAATAATTCCTCATTTAACAATTTGATTATGGTTCATGTAACCATTAGCAGGAGGAATAGCAGCTTCTTTAATCCTCAACATCATTTAGTTCGTATAACTTTAAAGTTAGAAACATGTTGCAACTCACTTTTGAGTATTTCAAAACAAATTTTGCATTTATCGAGTAATTAATGCCTTCTGAGAAGAATTTTCTATGCGAAGCGATTTCCTTTATGGCGAGATTGTAGGCAAACTTGACATTGTTTTGGCTGATGAGATATGTGACACAATAAGAAAACTTCTCAAGGAAAACGATGAACTCATTAAGCAATCTCATAATCGTGTTGTTTGTTGGTCGGACATCAGCAATGAGCTGCATTGCACAAACGATAACATCGATTAAATGGCGTCATTTATCATCTACGTATGCACTAAAACATCAAAATGGTATAAGATTACAAAAAAAAAGTCAAAATACAATCACGGTAGTTACTGGAAAACATCATTGTATTAACATCGTACTCCTACTTATCCACCACCCCTATTAACAACTCATGAACCCAATGTGATATTATCTTTTCTTAGACATTTTTAAGTGAGGATAATGGCTTCTAGGAAGCTACATTTTTACACTAATGATTTAGCATGGCTATAATGGATGGATGTTATCTTGTGTATCAACAACTTGAACTGTCCTATTTCTCTCCTCGTTAGTATATATACACCTAAATTTGACACTCATTATTAAATAAAATGGTACAAAAATTGAGTGGAACCGTCTTTCTCCCCCGACTCCATTTACGAATAATGTGGTAAAAGAGTAGTAATATTGTTAATATATTAAGTGTCATGTCGGCTATCTATAAACTATAAAAAAAAGATGTATTCAGATAGATTAAGATGAAAAAAATTAGAAAGAATAGAGGCACACCTATCTCATCATAATAGTCACTTTTGTCATAACCATGAGAATCAAAAACATCTTTACTAAAGGAAGATCGTATCTGTCATATTGCGCACTTAATTACGCTTCTCCCAGTTTTATTTTTCAGCATCAGAAACTTGATGATCTTACCCTGCACCAAAAGACACAATATATTAGTCAGGAATTGATATTGTAAATATTTTATAACAAAATAAGACTTCCAGCCATATATAACATGGTTCCAAGTATGTGTATCCATGTAATAAACAATCTGGAATGATTCACTTAACTTTATCAAATTTCACTATATGACTTTCATGAAAATTTTATAAAAAATGTGAATGTTAATATATATACAATTTTAAACAGTACATGGGCTACAAAGGTAGGAATTCAAGTCCAAAAGAAATTTGGACCAACTTCAGTTAGGAAAAAATAAACAGATACATACATACATTCATGGGTGATGGTTTAAACATATTTTAAACTCTAAAGACTACACATTCAGTGTTTGATCACATAGACTGAATTATAAAGTCAAGATCTTTATGCATTTAATCATACATCCACTAAAAGATAACTTGTCATCAGCTTCCTTTACTTCATCAATCTTCTCATTTAATTAGCAATACTAATAGAGATAATTTAGAAGGTTTTATTAAAAATAGAGTGGGAATTTCAATCTGCTTGATATGTCGGGCCCATTTGACCCGTTTTCTTTTTATTTTACCCCTTTTTACGTTAGACATAAAACAACCTGCATCAACCTGTAAAAATATATACGGGTTGAAATTGGCACCTCTAGTTCAAGTCAACTTATCTAGTTGTTTGAAATAACGATGATACAGAGAACATCTAATTTTGAGGTAGATTTATTACAAAGCATATGAATACCTCACAAATGAAAGCATGCTCTTTTGACACATTAAGAACTTCAAGAGCCTTTAGGTAAGGATCAGTGCTGGTTTGGGGTGCTCACATTTACCACCGATGATAACCAAATGGAAGAAATCGGCAAGACCAACAGTTGAAATCATTAGCTCAGCGTTTGGCCTAGGGGCATTAGTAACAGTAGCAGGTTTCAACCCATTTTGTTAACTTGTATAGACCCTTTATAGGCTCCACCTTTTCCTTCACCAATCTGTATACAAAATAAAGATCACACACCAAATCAAAACACAAAAAACAAAACAAAAAGAGATGTGAAATGTGTCTTAATCACATATAAAATATTCTTCTTTGTCTTCACAAAACTTTAACCCCCTTGGGATATCATATTGGAAAATGACAGCTGCAATGTCTTCATCATGTTTTCCGGAAATATTCTGAACAAAGTAATCTTCATCCATCAGAACACCATTATTAAACCGATTTGTTAATGTGAAACATTGATTAGCAATTATTTACAATCATTATAAGCAAAAGATAAGTATATAAATATACCTCCAGAAGCATTTCTCAAAAAGCGATGTGGTGGATGGGATCTGAATCGAAAAGAGTTCCATGACCCCATCAACGTCAAATAACACTGCTTCGAGTGGAGAAATGCAGTAAATACAGATTTGCCGTTGAAACGAACCAAAAACTGAAGTCAATGTTTTTTCTCTTTTTGTGTGCTCATCTGTTAAGAAACTAAATGTATACAACTATAGCATGATGTGAGGATAAGATTAGCACCATTACCATACAAACCACGGCCTTCTTTCAAACATTACAGTCGAGTAATGGAGAGCCTAGCGCCTCATGGATGTACGCTTCCTGCCAAAAAAGAAAAAATGATTAATGAAAACTTGCCCTTGCGAAAACTGTGTAAAGTAAACACAACACACGCACAGAAAAAAATGATTAGTGATATTCTAAATACAACTTTTGGTCGAAATTAGTATTTTTCTTATTATAAACGTATACCTTTATTGGCTAAGAATAAGATCAACTACATTAGGAAGCTTATCAACATACCTACACTTCAAGCAGTGGCAAAACACAACTTCTTTAGCCGCTCCTGAAACGGCGAACCACCTATTCCATAATTGCTTCATTGTCTGATAGGTTCGCAACCCCCTGCTTATGACAGCAACATAAAAATCATCAAATAATTACCAATACAATGAGAAAATGTACATAAAAGTAACATACAAAAGTGACATTTGTAAGCTAATAAATTAGAATTTATGTACCCAACTGAGACCATTTTTCACTTGATGATAATGGCTTCAAGGAAGCTACAATTTTACACTAATGATTTAGCTCAGACATCAGAGAAGGTGATGCCCAAGCTTGAACCCAAGACCTCACTTGCGGATGCCAATAGATGCAGCATACACTTTTTTACAAACTACATATCTATCTAATACATATATGATGTAATTAACCCTCACTGGCATAACTAAAGATCTATGAATCTATATCTAATATCCAAAAACAAAAGGCAAAAAAAAGTCAACCACCAATAAATGTCAATTACTAATACCAATATGAACCACAAAACATAACAAAGCACCTGTGAGTGGCGTATTGTCATCAGGTCACAAATATCAACTTTAAATGCAGATATATCCTCAACAACAATCAACACTATATCCACATATTTCTAACGCCGCATCTTGAAGATGAACATGAATATCGATAAACTATTGATTTGGGTCTGAAATTAATTTAACCTAATTTGATGTTGATGTATTTTGATTTGGGGATTTTTATGTAATGGATAACTGGATAAGTGATGTTACCGTATTTTGGTTCTATGAGTATGAAGAAATCATGAGATGTTTCTTGAAGGTTGTTAAAAGAGGCCAAAGAGGACACGGGCGAACAAATACAGGCCAACCTTAGCCCAATTACAAAACGACAATCGGGAATGTCGTTTTTGTTTTGATCTTTAGTATAGTATACAATGAACAGTATGTTCATGTATTAGGATATTAAAGATACATGCATATCACGTTTAAGAATTAAACTCAAGGAAAGTGAATAAAATACATGTTTGCAATAAGCTCACTGATTAGCCTTAAAATATTGAGTCGGACAAGAAGTTCGTTCATTAGGAATATTAGGTCTGAGTCATTTATTATTTATTTAATTAAATGTTGTAATAGGCTAGAACGGGGATCGGGCTCATTTAATTAATCTAATATTGTACGCGTTTTGAACTAAGGTCTAAAGTAATCCCAAGCCCGACTCAAGAAACAAACACCACACGGCCCAACAAAAGCCTTACAAGGCCGACCCATTAAGGTGGTATAAATACCCCTCTTCAAATGTGGAGAGAGTGTTGGTTCATTTGTATTTTCCACACATACTAGTAAATCAACCAGTCATGTTTCTCTCTCTAAAATCTCTCCAACTTCTCTTTAAAATTCTTATCATATCTCATTTCTATTTTTCTTGTTCATGTGAAGAGATTATTGGTTCTGACATTTGGTATCAGAGCCTTGGGTGAGTTTGGTGATCGATATATTTTTGTGCTCTTATTAAGTTTTTCTTGGTCTTTTCGTGTTGACTTATTCTTGTTTTTCTTATTTTACAACTCAAGTCACAAAGTGTGCAACAAATAGTGTTGGATAATTTTTTTTGTTTTTGTTTTCGTCATATGTTGGTGGGCTTATTGGGCTTATTGTTTTATATTATCAAAACGTCAATTTTGTTTTGAGTTCGATATCTTGTTTTTATTGTAAGCTTATTATCGTTTCTTTTAGTTTTTATCTCAGCTCAATTTTTTTTATAGTTTTACTTTTTGTGTAGTCTTTATCACAAGGAAAACCTTGAAGTTTCCTTCTAAAAACGTTACGTAGCTTAACTTTGTTGCTGTTTTCGAAGCTTATTCTAGTTGGAAAACTTCTTATTTCGAGTGCTTATTTGTCCTTGGTTGGCTTATCTTCCAAGCGGTTTGAACAAAAGACAAGGACAAAGTTTTTTTTTGTTACTCGTTAAGGTGGAAATATAGATCCAATATTTTAGCAACAAGGACGACAGGGAGTTTTTGTTGTTTCGGTTGAAGACAAAAGAAAGGTACAAGGACCACAAGGATGACAGTCCACCGAATTCGCAGCTCCTTAATACACCGAATTCGCAACTCTCTTTCATTGACCAACTCGCAATTTACTTGTCAAACGAATTTGCAGCTCTTCTTTGTTGAACGAATACGCAGTTTTATTTTTTAACTGAATTTGCAGAACTCTTTAGCAACCGAACTCGCAATCACTTAAGCAACCGAATTAGCAACTTTACTAGCAACTTTGTGAAGGAATCGAATTCGCAGTGGACAAGTAACAACCGAATTGGCAATCTTTAACAACCGAATTCGCAATATTCTTATCATAACCGAACTCGCAACTTCACAAGAACAAACTTTACACGTTTTAACTCTTTTCGGGTTTTTCGGTTTCGAGACGGTTCATTACGGGACTTAAAACATATACCATTACGATCGTGATTTATTTTCGATCAACGTGGTGTATTTACTTCTCACCGACGATAACCGCACCACTTAAAAGAACCAAAACATAAAATGTTTACATTTTTAGAAATTTTAAAACGTGGAAGATAAGAAATTGAGGAAATTAAATAAATGGACGTATTTTAGAGGGTGTTTACGTAAAATGATGTAGTCAAACCGTATTTGAGATTTTGGTCATTTTGGTGCGCAGTCAACACATTTTGTGCACCAAAGTACACACTAGCGCACCAAATTGAAAATAAATTGTGTTGGAGCACCATATTTAATTTCTAAACCAATGAGATGATGTCACGTAAGATTTGGTGCGCAAAATATGTATATAGCGCACCATACTATAAATGTTATATACCAAGTAGCTTTTGAGCACCATATTTAATTTATAAACCAATGAGATGATGACACGTCATATTTAGTGCGCAAAATATCTATATAGCGCACCGTATTTACTAAATGCCAAGATTATGAACAAGAAATTAATTTCTAAAACACCAAGATTATACAAGCAAATTTGACTTTGTTAGCCACAAAAATTAGATACACCATGATTCTATGATCTTAAAATGTTTATATATAAAATTGAAAATTTTATAGTATAACAAAACGTAAATGCTAAAAAAAAAGATTTTATACCGGTAAATGAGTTTGATCTTGAGCCATACTTTCAATAACAAAATACACAATAACCGGGGACCAAACCACAACCAATTAGCCCAACATAGTTAACCCCATACCAAAAATAACGCACCAAACATTAAAAGTGACAAATCAATTTTTGATTTTTAACTTCTAGTGGTACTTTTTTGCATATTTCGTATGGTAAATTAGAATGTGCATTTTGTATATTTTTTTAATGGGAAAGGGATAATGAGTAGGTGGGGTAATAATGAAAAAGGATATGTATGTGGGTGAATGGGAATTAATAGAGCATTAATTATTTGGTGCGCAAAATGTGTTGACTGCGCACCAAAACATCCTTTGCGCACCAACTAGGCTAATTTGGTAAACATGAGTAATTTGAGTAAGAAATAGTAATCAGTTTATGTATTTGGTATGTATTGGTAATTGATTTTAAGAAATTGGTGGGAATTTTTTCATTAATTATCAAGTTTTCATTTGTGACACATGCAACCCCTGGATGTTTACTACAATTTCACCAATAGTCTTTGTTGAATTATTAATCATTCTCGTTGGAACTACTTTGCACCGTTAGTCCTTTTTCAACCAAAACAGCCCGTTAGCCATCCAAAGTGAATCGTAATTGCACCGTTTCATTTTAAGTTGAAAGTGTGCGCACCGTAAATATTTTATGCTCATTAATCGTTACAAAAGCTCACGTACTTCAATTTCAACAACGATTTCAACAATAATTAATCATTGTTTCGTGATTTCTTCTTGATTTTGTAAAATCCCGCAAAAGATTCCATTTTTTTTCTCGGTTTAAATCATAGATTTGTAAAATCCCGTGAACGTTAATTGATTTCAATCCACAACAACAATCACTTTACCTACTTAAGGTCCTATAAATCATTTTCACTTCACAATTCACGGTAAAATGGAAACGAATGATACTTTATCTTCGTGTTCTAATTCGAAAGAACAACAAATGCAACAAATTCAAGACAAAGCCAAAGAAAGTTGCATGGTATCTTTTCGACGACTTCATTCACACCTCAAGCTTCTTTCAAACAATGGATTAAAAGGAACTCGAACTGAGTCTGGATTCAAACGTGCATTCGCGACACTCTTTGGTCAAGATGTAGAGAATTTCACAGGCACAATGTTCCTAAACATGGATCAACTAGAAAAGCAACTTGACAACGAAGAATTTCAAGAGATTTGGATCCATGGCTGCTTTTAAAGTAATCGAGGCATAGTTTCAGATGTTCATCAAGTCACGGATTTATTTGGATGATGAATATGTTGTAATGACACGCAACTACTTTCTAAAATACACTCAACTCGAGATTCCAGAATTTCGTGATACACTAATCCAACACATGGAATCTGTTAAGAAGTCGATTGATGAAAGAGCACTGCATAAAAGAGAGTATGACACCAGGGTGAATGAAAGACAGATGCAGACAACACAAAGGGAAAGGTTGATACGTGTAAAGCATTGGATGATAGTTTTGTTAACAAAGAAAGCAGTGGGACAGAATCAAAAGAGCATCATACAAGCAGCAGATCAAGGAATGATGCACATGCTGATGATGCAGATATTAGACCCATATATGATGAAGAGCCAATGGCTGAGGTACAAACGACTGCTGAAATCAATGTCTTTGCTATAAGATAACATCATCTAAGAAACCTGAATTCAATAATGAAGGAGAGGTTGACCCGAGTGCTGAACAATGTCATGACACATGTCCTTTGCCTGCTAAATTAACTAATAATCAAACAACTGAACTTTCAAATCAATCTTCAAAGTCTGAAAATATTTGTCTCAAAAAGACCATTGCCCAATTTCAAAAAGATTTTTCAAGAATGGAAGCACATTGTGTTAATCTTGAACGTAAATATCAAAATCAAGTTTTAAAAGAAGGGCAACATGGTCAATTTTCAAAAGTGAAAAGTAACGAAGCCAAAGTTAAACATGACATAGATGTAATTGAAACAATAAACATCGAATTGGAACATAAAGTGGCTAAATTACTTAAGGAAAATAAAACTTTGAAAAGGCATTACAAAGAACAGTCTGATTCTATCAAGACAACGAGAGCTAAGACTATAGAACACACAACGTCTTTGATTACTCAAAATGCTGAGTTCAAAGCTCAACTTCAGGAAAAAGGATTTGCAATTGCAGCATTAAAAAATGAGTTAAGAAATTTAACAGGAAATAGTGTGAATACTAAGTTTGCAAAATCATCAATCTTAGGGAAACTGGTTTTACAACCACATAGAAACCGATCAGTTGTTAGACAGCCGACTGCGTTTAAGTCTTAACGACCTAGAATTTCAAAACCACGGTTTGCCTCCCAAGTTGATGTGAATAACGATTTGTCAAAACTAGTCACTACACATTATTTGCCTAAGGGGAAAGAATCTGCTTGTGCAAAACCTCATCACATGATTGCACCTGGCTCATCTAGGTATAACTCAAATGACATGGTTCATAATCACTACCTAGAGGAAGCTAAGAAAAAGACACAAGAAAGCGTTAGGAATTCAAGACCTAGTGTGATGCCTTCTGCTAAATCACAAAGCACAGCTAATGGTAGCAAACCAAAACCTAGGAGCAATACTCAAACATCTAGGAATTGGCCTGTATCTAAGAATAGTTTTGTAACGACAAAGACTATGCCCATAGCAGAACACTCTAGGAATTCTAGAAATTTTTCTGACTCCAAACATTTTGTTTGCTCGACATGTCAGAAATGTGTCTTTAATGCAAATCATGATCATTGTGTAACAAAATTCCTGAATGAGGTCAACTCGCGTGCTAAGGTTCCATCTAATAAGACAACAAACAAAAACAAACCCGTAGAGCAAACAAGTTTTGCAAAGAAACCAGAAAGACAGATCCCAAAAGGACATAGGTTTTCAATCAAAAAGACTTTCGTTGTGCATGAGAAAACAATGACTCCTAGATCTTGTCTTAAGTGGAAACCGACGGGTAAAATTTTCAAGACAGTTGGTCTTAGGTGGGTTCCTACTGGAAAGATATTCACATCTAGCATAACCAAGGTTGACAATGAACCCCCAAATGGTTCAAATGAGGATATCACTAACCCATATGAATGCAAACAAACTCTTAATGTCAGTGAAGGTACTCTTAACTTAAATGCATGTACATCTTTCAATCCTAAAAAGGAAGGACTTAGAGTTTGGTTGTTGAAAAGACTGATATCTCAGAAACTAGGGCTTCAAGGGATTATGTTCTAATGAACAAGCAATGACTTCTGATCATAACAGTTCATAACTCGGAATTCACGACCACAACAATGAACCGTCAAGTTCAAAGATGGTTCCAAAAGTTGTTCCTCCAGCAGACAAGACAGCTACATCACGACAAGAGTTGGAATTACTATTCCACCATCACATAACAATGTTGAGGTCAACATGTAAATATTTTTTATAAAAAGAAAAATACAAAAATATAAAATTTCAAAAAGAAAATACAAAATCAAAAAAATCAAAAATTTCCAAAAAGAATCTTCTCGACATGTCTTTTGGAATCGATAACATTTACGTGCCTAGAAATGTTGATTAACATCGACACGGGCGTGTAAATGAAGTTCGAACTCAAATGCTTTCAAAACATTTCATTTCTAATTTTCTTTATGACTTGTAATTTCTCTCAGATTGCAACTCGAACCCCAACGACAAAGGAGAGTGTACGTTTCAGTGCGCTTATCCTTAAAGTTAGAAGAGAAGTCTTTTAACATTTGGTTTTTTAAAATGTTGAATACAATTTTTCAAGAATTCCTCAATGGTAATTCATAATCTTTCAAAATTGTGTGTTCATCACTCCAACCCTCATCAAGTTTATTCTTCTACATTTGGTTTCATTTTCAAAATGAGTTAATGTTTGAGGGGGAGTTTTTCGAAAAACAATGTTTTAATGCCTTTGTATACTCCTCTTAAATGCTTTCGGTATTCAAAACATTTAATCTAATCTTAATAACAACTCTGCAATAATAATGACAACTCAGTAGATTGTATGTTATAAGATGATTTCATGGTTGAGCATAATTTTTCAAGAATTCTTCAACGACAATTCATAATCTTTCAAAATTGTGTGCTCAACAATGCTAACCCTCAAATTTATATTCATTTTACAACTTGATATCATGTTTTTTGGTGTCAAACATATGTAAAATTAAGGAGGAGCAAGTTAATGCTCCATATAATTCATGCTGATAATATTTTTTTCTCCCTATAGTATTTTCATGACAAATTTTAATAACAAGGTATTTCAAAAACTAAATGAATTAGTATTTAAAATAAGGGGAGAAATGTAATTAAAATGTGATCTTGAAAATAATAAATGATCTAATCGACTCAAAGTGCTTGATACTCTTCGGAAAAGGTTTTATGGTTACGATCTCATACCAAACAACATCTTAATTCACGACGATTCTGAAGTCATAAGGTGGTTAGGTTAGGTATTAGTCATATGATCCAACCAGAACCTGAGGGATCTACCCAAGGACACTCCATAGTTAGAAATAGCAGTTCTTAGGTATGATTGGAGATGAATGAGTATAAGGGAATATTACCGACTAAGATTGAGCTAACACTGGAACAATCACAACAAGGTGTTAGTAATGACGTGTTAGGATCTGGTACTAGATAGATCTTCTAGCCTATGTGGTTGTATAATACTTATGTAATCACAAGTATATACGTGAACAAGCAATGACTTCTGATCATAACAGTTTAGAACTCGGAATTTACGACCATAGCAATGAACCATCAAGTTCAAAGCTGGTTCCAAAAGTTGTTCCTCCAGCAGACAAGACAACTACATCACGACAAGAGTTGGAATTACTATTCCACCATCACATAACAATGCTGAGGTCAACATGTAAATATTTTTTTATATAAAACCAAATACAAAAATATAAAATTTCAAAAAGAAAATACAAAATCAGAAAATCAGAAAATAGTTTTCACAAAAAGAATCTTCTCGTCAGGCTCAATTGAATCGATAACATAACCTTACCTAGAAAAGTTGATTAACATCGACCCGGGCGTGTAATATGAAGTGCGAACAGTAGTTTCAAATGCTTTCAAACATGTCCATTTCTACTTTCTTTAAGACTTGTAATTGCCTCTCAAATTGCAACTCGGACCGAAAGACAAAGGAGAGTGTACGTTTTCGTACACTATATCCGTACGTAGAAGAGAAGTCTTCTAACATGATGTTTTTCAAAATGTTGAACATAATTCTTCAAGGACTTTTTCTCAATGACAATCAAAATCTTTCAAAATTAAGTGGTTCAAACACTCATCCCTTCATAAAGATTTTACACGACAATTCTTCTACATTGTTGTCCGATTTATCAAATGAGTCAATGATTAAGGGTGAGTTTTTTCGTGGAAAAAAATGTTTTAAATGTGTTGGATACATCATCACTGATAATATCTTATGTATTCAACACATTATAAAAAGTCTTAATAACAACTCAGTAATAATAATGACTACTCAATAGATTGTATGTTATAAGATGATTCAGTGTCTGAGCATAATTTTTCAAGAATTTTTCAATGACAATTCATAATCTTTCAAAATTGTGTGCTCAACAATGCTAACCCTCAAGTTTATATTCATTTTACAACTTGGTTCATGTTTTTTGGTGTCAAACATATGGTAAAATGAGGGGGAGCAAGTTAATGTTCCATATAATTTATGTTAAGTATAAAAGTTTTCCCACGGAATTTTCATGACAAATTTTAATCACAAGGTATTTCAAAAACTAAATGAATTAGTATTTAAAATAAGGGGAGAAATATAATTAAAATATGATCTTCAAAATAATAAGTGATCTAAACGACTCAAAGTGTTGTTGATACTCTTCGAAAAAGGTTTTATGGTTATGATCTCATACCCAAACAACCATACTTAATTCAGACGATCTGATGTCATAAAAGGTTAGGTTAAGGTATAGTCCTATGATCCAACCAGAACCGGAGGGATCTACCCAAGGACAATCCATAGTTAGAAATAACAGTCCTTAGGTATGATTGGAGATGAATGAGTTTAAGGGAATAATGCCGACTAAGATTGAGCTAACACTGGAACAATCACAACAAGGTGTTAGTAATGACATCTTGGTAAGCATTGAAGGGGTTTAGGATTAAAAGAAAGTATGGATAAAGTTGAAAAAAAGCAGCCCTCCCAACACTAATGAAACCAGGGGACTTACTTTCACACCCCGAACACCCGAGGGTTTAAAATATATATAAAAAAAAAAAAAAAAGGGGGGGGGGGGGGGGGTAAAAATTGTATGTTTAGTTATTTATATTTTGATGGAGTTTTTTTTTAGATGATTTAAAAGTGTGATTGATATTAAAGTAATAATGTAGTTTATATATAATTTTTTTATGGAGATTGGAATTTTATATATAGGAGTGTTATGGAGTTATAGAGTTAGTGGTTTTGTGATTTGTGGAAGAGAGATGAATAAGTTAGTTTTAATTTAGAAATATTATGATTTGAATGAGATAATGTAAATTAAATATCTTTAGGACAAATTCAATTACAAACACTTTTGAACATCATCAAGTTCACTAGCTGTTAACCATGAGTCCTAACCATTATCCTTTGATTTTCCAGAACCATCCGAGTGATACTTAAGTAGTGAAGATGGAAATCCTGCTTGAGCCAACATCAAACAAGCTCTTGGTAGGTGACTTGCGCGATTCTATATGAATCAAACTTGTGTCAACTGGAAAGAAACAATGGTACGATTCTATGTGAATCAAACTTGTTCCAGTAAATGAATTGACGACTCAATCAGAAAGATAGTAACTATCTGATTTACTTTTACCGTGTTGTCTGCTTTGAGATGTTCCGGTATTGAGAACAAGCAAGTACGGTGAATCTAATGCATACGCGGTAGAGGATCTAACACTTTGAGCTGGAAACCTGTCAAGGAGGTTCTTCTAAATTGAACCTACCTGATCACAAGTACAATATTTATACTGTAAAAATGATCCTCACGGAACCGAAGGTTAATGCAACCGAATCTCGACGAATAACAAAGCCATATTCGTCCATATATGCTGTTTATCATTAACATTTAAATGCAGGTACAAACGACGGTGTTGCAGCCTCATTCCAGCAGAGTCCGATTCATTACCACATGGTCATGCTCAAACTACAAAGACATACTATAAGCATCAAGATTCAAGAATCAAGAAAGCTCAAGTATTAAAGACAAAGACTTCCGCAAACTCCGATAAACAAGATCTTTCTTTAAGATATCAAGTCTATCAAGGGAGATTGTTATCAAGCTTTCAAGATGATGCAAAGTATGAGCATGTTGGTCAAGACACAAGATCGCAATGTGGCAAAGACGATCAAGACAGAAGGATAAAGATTTAAAGATCTCGGAATTAAAGTCAAAGTCAAAAAGAAAAGGCTCAAGATCAAAGATCACACAGCATGAAAGAACAAGCCTACAACATAATAAAGACCAAAGACTCAAGAGCTTAACGACAAAAGCAATCTCATTGATCTCATGAAGGAGTGTCACAATGAACTCACTTCGAGGGATATTGTTAGCCTCAAAATATTGAGTCGAACAAGAAGTTCGTTCATTAGGAATATTAGGTCTCGGTCATTTATTATTTATTTAATTAAATGTTGTAATAGGTTGGAACGGGGATTGGGCTCATTTAATTAATCTAATATTGTACGCGTTTTGGACTAAGGTCCAAAGTAATCCCAAGCCCGACCCAAGAAACAAACACCACACGGTCCAACAAAAGCCTTACAAGGTCGACCCATTAAGATGGTATAAATACCCCTCTCCAAGTGTTGAGAGGGTGTTGGTTCATTTGTATTTTTTCACACATACTAGTAAATCAACCACTCTTGTTTCTCTCTCTAAAATTCTCTCCAACTTCTCTCTAAAATTCTTATCATATCTTCTTTCTATTTCTTGTTCATCATGAAGTGAAGTGATTATTGGTTCCGACACCCTCACACCACAAACGTTGTTGCGTTTTCACAGTTGGGAAGAAAGGAGAATATTGGGCTTTTTCTATTTAGTGGGTAAATGTTTGAGTTGGAGTTTGAAGTCTGGTTTAGTTAAGAGTAAAACCATAAATTGTTCAAGGATTATGAATTGTCTTGATGTATTAAAATATTATGCCTACATTTCAGATTTCACTAGATAATGTGAGTACCATATGTTTTTCTTAAAAATGTTAACTTCCTGGGTAGACAAAATAAAGTGGTAACATTATTATTTAAACCATCACAACTTGGTTTCATATTGACGTTAATCAATATATTAGCTTAAAACATGCTTGGCAATTTTTAACAAGAAAAGAAGTAGCAAAGATTATAAGTTATGAGATACGCAATGGTCATTTTTTTATATAAATGACATTGTTATGAAAAAAATATTAAATGGGTGATTATTAGTTTAGTTATTTTGTCATTAACGTAACTATGATTATAAGATAATACGTTTCAAATGTTATAATCAATATAAAAACTTAACTCCATTTATTCGTGTAATATTTAAAAAATTCTAAGATGTGACTTTATTTTGCTTCTAGGATTTCTCTCGGCTTCTCGACGTTTATTCTTGATATTTATACTATTTTGCTTTAGGTGAGTTCATAGCCCCTTTTTTACTACTTACTTGATTTACAAACTCTTTGGGGTGAGATACATGATAAAACATCTACTTGCAGATAATTAATTGCAAAATTGTATGCCTTTCTGAATATATTATTGCTTGTGTCTAAGTCCCTTCATGCCATAAGTCTCCCCACATCATGGACCATTAATCACTTGTGTGTGAACGCGAATATTGTGGATAGGCCTATCGGGATTGACAAATCCCGTTTGTGTTAGCCAGATAGGTAACCAAACGCACTATATTTGTATCTCTAGGTATATGGCAATTACCTACACGGGGTCATTATTATCCTATATATCACTATTGATATATACTGTCAGTTTTGAGTGCCATGAGCTTAGATGCAATAATATTTTTACATGACATGTATGTGTTACAATGTCACTCGATGAACAATGCTTGTGTTCTAGTTACTGGTTGATAAACTCTATGAATTACATTTCTTTACTCATAAAAACCTATGAATTTCACTCAACATTATTGTTGATCGTTTTTCGCATGTTATCTTAGGTCTTTTAGTTATTGCTCGTAGGAAAGCCGCACTGATATGTATTTCGGAGACTCTACATTTTTGAGATTCGATAAAACTCCTTTTGAAAACACTGTGTTTTGTAAAGACTTTCTCTTATTTACATTCGATGAAAAATTTATCTAAACATTTTTTCATGTCTGAACACTTATGTTATTTTGACACTGTTGGGACCTATTTGCAAACTCTGATGTTTTTAATGTATCGAATGTGAAATGTATTTTAAAACGTCTCATTTAAGGTCGTTTTTTGTGACTTGTACCTTGTGCCATGACGTCGCACCCCAATGTTACCTTTCCGCTGCTGTCTGATTTTGGGGGTGTGACAGATTGGTATCAGAGCACACGTTATAGAGAACTGGGTCATTTTCGAAACCTAGACTATAACTATTTTTCAAAATTTAGAGTCTCTCCTTGACATATCCGATATCCATGCGCGCGTACTTCATGGTTTCTTATATTTAGTCCCTCGAGCACCACTATTAGTATTATATAAAGGATGTTTATATGAATACTATTCTATCTTTTCGATATCTTACGTCTATCTTCAAGAGTATCGCTACTTATTTATATAAGGGTAATTTATATAAACGATGACTATTTTTGATCACTTATATCGACTTTATAGAGTGTCACTATATTTTTATATAAATGTTGTTTATATAAACACTAAGACTCTGTTAAGACATTGTGAGTGACACAATGGTCTCATAGATTTCTATAGACTCGAATAGATTTTCGGACATATATAATTTATACGTGGACATATTCCAACAGCTCCCACTTGAACATGTATAAATAATATAATAACATTATGAGTGACACAATGGTCTCATAGATTTCCGTAGGCTCGAATAGATTTCCAGGCATATATAATTTATATGTGGACAAATTCCAACAGCTCTCACTTGGACATGTATAAATAATATAATAACATTGGTAAGCGTCTAGCAACACGACAATGCTCCCAGAAATATCCGAGTGTGGTTTCATAAAGACACGGATAAATGATTTATGAATTTACAATCCTTTTGTTTCAGATACCGTGTTAAAAAAATAGATATGGATCAAGGTCATTCCATTATTTAACGATTCTATTTCTCGTATATGTAACTAATCAAGATTAACGAAAATCAATGAGACATATCTCCATGAGTTTTCAGGTACGGCCATACACACATCTGATTAATTCTACGAGGGGCCTAGTGGCATCATTCTTCAACTATTGAAGGAACAAATTCTTTATTGACTACAAGTGTCTAGTCATCATGCTTCACAATCACTTCTGAAATAGCCCTTATTAGTCACCTTTTTCAGGATAACTTAAACTAGATCAAGAAGGAGTATACACACATGCAAGACCTACTTGCATCTCAAGTCTAAGGATTTAGTAAATAAAATCACTTACAAGATTTACTTAATGACGACGATCTATAAAGTAATATTCTTATTAGAGGGGAAAATCCAGTATTCATCTTATGAATATTATGTGAGTTTGGTGGACACATCCTTAATATCCATGATATCACCAATCACTCGAATTTGTCTTAAGTTAACAATATTCCCATATTGTTAACTGACAATGGATTAATTTAGAATAATGAATATTATTCATGGATTTAAACATGCAAATAGAGGACACAATTTATAATAAAAATAACAAAATACCAAGTATCATTATCATAAAATAAAATTGTTTAAACATCCCTTATCTAAATACTAAAACACAGATCTACATGAAACTACTAGCTAAACGAAGTCCTATACTCCTAGCATGTTGAGTAAGCTTTCCTTTAGGTAAAGCTTTCTTAAACGGATCAGCTAGATTGTCATCTGTGTGAACTTTAAGAAGATTTATCTCGCCCAGTTCAATATACTCACGAACATAATGGTATCTTCTATGATAGTGTTTGGCGCCTTTCTGAACCCCCGGTTCGTTAGCAATAAGAAGTGCGGCAAAATTGTCGCAAAACATCTTAATCGGTTCGTTTATTGTTCGTACTATACCAAGCCCTGAAATAAACTTCCTAATCCAAACAGCTTCCATTGCAGCTTCTGAAGCATCAATATATTCAGCTTCTATAGCAGACATTGTGGTAGTACTTTGCTTGGAGCTTTTTCAGTCCACCGCGCCTCCGTTCAAAACGAAAACAAGACTTGATGTCATCTCTGTCAGTCTCAAATCCAGCATCGCAGTAGCAATCAACTAGAAGTTCAGCTTCCGAATTTCCACCATAAACCAAAAACATATATTTAGTATTTCTTAAATACTTAAGAATATTTTTCACAGCAGTCTAGTGAGGTTCACCAGGATTCTGTTGGAAACGACTTCTTATATTTTGCGCGAACGCAACATCAGGTCTAGTGCATCTAACCGCATACATAATGGATCCCACAGCTGAAGCATAAGGTACATTTTGCATACGCTTCACCTCTTCAAGTGTTGAAGCACCTTGTGTTTTGTTCAAGTCAAGTCTTTCTTGCATGGGGATATGACCACGTTTGGAATTATCCATCCTATACTATTCAAGATCTTATCCATGTAAGCACTTTGACTAGGTCCAATCAATCGCTTTGACATATCTCTATAGATTTTGATTCCAAGAATAAATGCTGTTTCCCCTAAATCTTTCATAGCAAAACACTTTCCAAGATAATCCTTGACACTTTGTAAACTTATAATGTGATTTCTCATGATAATTATGTCATCAACATATAAGATGAGTGGTATGTGCTTAATTACACATCCCTTTTTCCATTAAAAACGGACTTAAATGACCAAAAACAGACAAAAACTGTCAAATATATGTTTGTTTTGCATTTGTATTGTGCAGGGAATGGATATTCAGAAAAGGACGAAAAACAAAGCCAAAAACGACAAAACTGGGCACGGAATGGAAAAGTGTGAAAAGACGAAGCCAAATCGAAGCCAAATCGAAGCCAAAAAGTAAATCAAGTCAAAAAGTCAAACAGTCAAAGTCAAATTTTTATAGACGAACGTGAGAAGCTTCTAGCCTTTCAGGAGCGTCTTCAACTTCCATCCTTAGCCCTTAGATTATAACAAACTCCAATCAGTCCAATGTTAGGAACACGAAAGTGTCGGTCACTTCCATAGATAACAGTCGTTAGCTCGTTATGTAATTTTTGGAAACTTACATAGGTAGTTAGACCAAGGCCCATAGATAAGCCCATCAAGCCAATGCCCATCCACCCCTTGTAAGTATATAAACACCTCTCCATGCCTTAGAGAGGTGGTTGGTTGGTTGTGTGTTTCATTTTCACTTAATGCATTTTATGTTCTTTACAATCTCTTACTAGAAAATACATCCTTTCTTCCCACTTTCTCTCTCTAGTTCTTGCTTGTTGTTAAAGATTACTCATATTCTTCAATTGGTATCAAGAATCTGAATTCACTTCCTCTTGAGGTGGTTTGAACCTTACCTCCATAGGAATTTCGCTAGTGATTTCAGAAGGTGATGTATCTTTATCTTGAATTTCTCCAAGACCTTCGGCCCTCTTACTGACTTCTTGAGTTATGAGATTTTTCTCCAAGAACTCAGCATACCTCGCAACAACTATTTTGTTTTTAGGTAGGAAGTAAAAATAGTACCCATTTGTTTCTTTGGGATCCTATAAACATACACTTAACAGATCTTTGTTGGACTTTGTCAGGCGTATCCCACTTCACAAGCGCCTCACATCCCCAGACCTTTAAGTAAGACAAGTTTGGAACTTTTCCATACCATAATTCATATGGAGTCTTATCAACCTTCTTGTTGGAACATATTGAGATTGCGTAGTGAAGACTCTAGAGCATAATCCTAAAAGGATAACGGCAGAGTTGTAAGATTCATCATAGATCGAACCATGTTTAACAAAGTACGATTCCTCCTTTCAAACACCCCATTGTGTTGTGGTGTATATGGAGGAGTAAGCTGCTGGACAATTCCACAATCTTTAAGATAATCTTTAAACTCTTGGCTTAGGTAGTTGCACCTCGATCTAGACTCGAAGAGCCTTGATTGTCTTTCCGAGTTGATTTCCACTCATTTCTTAAACCATGAATGTTTCAATGACTTTATGTTTATGTTTAAGAGTAAACATACCTAAGACATAAATCACCGTAAATGTAATGAAGTAGCTAGCACCTTTGTCTTGAGAAATGTCTAAGTGGACCAAACAATCAGTATGCTATTATCCAAGAGATCAGGTCGCCCTTTCGGGACGATGTGGGGGAAATGATTTCCTTGTCGTCTTGCCCTGATAAACATGATACGCATTGATCAAATAACTCATCATCTAGTTGATCTTAAAAGCCCTTCTGGTTGCAGCTTTTCATAGTTTTTCTTGCTTTATATGAGCTAGCACGGGCAGTTTGCACAGATAAGTAGAGTCCAAATTACGTTTGGCTCTATTAGTGATAACATTATAAATAGAATTATTATTTGGTACAAAATCATGCATATCAATTTTATAAATACCATTAATCGGAATAGCATTAAAATAATGAACATTGTTCTTAGAAACTAAAATTCCAAAATCCGTAAAACACTGGACAAATCTATTTTCTACCAAATGGTGAACTGAAACAAACACCTCTAGTTTATAGAAGGTGCATAATGACAATTGTCTAAACAAATCACTAGGCATTAGGCAAACTAGTCTCAAAACTTCTAATAGCTTCTACTTTCGTGCAACGAATCCATTGCCATGTAAAATAGAGTGCTCATTGTTTCTGCTTCTTGATTCTCTATACCCCTGTTTTGTAATACAAAACGTGGTACCACAAACAGTGTCATTACACTTAGGATTAATTAGGTAATGCTAAATAATTCTATTGTGGAGATACTGAAGAACTGGCTGTGCCAACTTGCTTATTTTTCTTCAACAAACTAAGCAACAGAAATACAGTGACTATTCCGTTCTAATGGACGACCCATTGCAGTCGGTGGCAAGTGGTCATCCTTTGCTGGGTTGCTCTTTAGCGAGTAGGTTTAGGTTTTAGGCTTAGAGATATAACCGTTGTTTATCCTTTCCTTGCCCTTTAGGTTTATGCTTACCTATGCTTTAAGCGATTTCTTATTGGCTTTATGGATTTTTAACCCACCTTTAATCATCATTACTTGTGGTGTTTCAGCCTTTTTAGGTAAACCTTTTTCATACTCAATGAGCATAGCATGTAGTTCACCAATTGTCTTCCCCATGTTATGCATATTGTAATTTCTCACAAATCCAGTAAAATCACTAGTGAGGCCATTCAAGATTAAACCAACACTAAGATCCTGTGGGAGCACATAACCAAGACGTTCCAGTTGCTCCACATAGTCTTTCATCTTAAGCACATATGCACCAATGGTTTCCCTCATCATGTTTTGAAGCATGGAAAGTTTGAATTGAGGTTCAAATCTCTCAAATACCACGCTTGTTGTCTCCAAACATATATTTAAGATCTTGGAAGCATTATCATAAGGTGGAATAATTTCAATTTGTCTATATTGTTCGGGGTATACTCTCAAGCCATAAGAAAAAGCCACCTCATTATAAGCATCATATAAAGCATTCCACTCTGCAAGCACATTTGCTTCGAATTAGCTGTAGGAGCAGGGGTATAGGCGGTTCAATGACAAAATCTTTTTTCGTCTCTCAAGGACTAACTTAAGTCGACGAAGCAGTCATTGAAATTAGTTACAGGAAAGTTTTTCTCTTTCAACATCGACCATGAAAGTCCAAAATGGTTTTTGTTGTTGACAGGTAATGCCATCTACAAAACATAGTTAAAGTTCAAGAATTAGTATTTTCGATAATACTCCTTGAAGAAAATTAACTACCCAAGTTTAATCAAATAAACAATTAATTTTCTACAGGCTAGGACCCTACTTGCCATACCACCACTACATCAGTTCATTTGCTAGTGATGGTGTATTCAAAAGGTAATTGACGATCAATAATTGCCACCGGTGCAATTCCTAGAACCATATGGGACTTACTTTATTACAATAATATACTAGTAAGCATGTTTCATCCCATATTTTGCCTCACATTTAGGGTCGTACCTCTAAACTATTATGTCGTCTTCCAATCAAGAACGGTGATTATGTAACACTAACATCTCACGAAAAAGTGTATAATCACCTTGGGATTACGATCTACACACGTCTCACGCATAGTAAAAAGCATCTGCAAGTGTTCTTTCAAATTGGATGGCAATAACTTATTTAAAAAGGGTATTTTATTTGTCGTGACAAATATGTATGAAGAAGCATGCATACATCTTCGTATCATAGATTTTAATATATCTTTACTTAATAAGTAACTTATTTTGGGTATCATCATTTTTATACATCTAATGTATAAATAGTGTTACCTTTTAAAATTGATGATTCAACATGTTTTCAAACTTAAAGATTAAAGAATGGTCAAAAAATGACACTGTAGTGACATACCATGTTTCACGGTTATCTCATTCGAATGCACAAAAAAACGGAGAAACAGGTCAGACGCGAATGCTTATTAAAAACCTGAAATCTTTAGGAAAATCCTCCTTTAATTCTCTTATGGTTTGTTTTCTAGTGGATGAGACCGTACTTCCCATGTGTCCATAGCGTTCAAGTTTTAACCACTAATAATAAAACTTTAATTTGAAAAATCATTATGAACTATAAAAAGTCCATAATAAAATCTAATTTCATAATATTATTCAGTGTTTATAATTATTTTCTGAAAAACCCTTTTATTTCTCACAAGGTCCAATACTTAAATAAAAAATTATAAACATAAAACATAATTCACTATCAATTATTCAAAACCAACACTTAAACAATTAAGTCATGAATATATAATATTATGATCCTTATTATCTAATAATTAAATCATTATGTATATATTCATATAAGGCTACATCATCCAATGATTCCGGCCACATACATCGATATAATCGATTGCGTAAGCCATATACAAGTATATACACCATAGCACATAAAATTTAAACAACTTTAGGCCCCATTAAGACTTAGCTAAGGTCTTCCCTAGCTTTTAAAATCGTAGATCTTGCCAATTAAATTTAATGTCTATGTTTTTAATTCTTGATCATCATATTTGCAAAAAACCATTAACAATTAACAATATTATATCATATATCGATCCATGATGAAAGTTGCATGGATTTATCAAGGACACCGCATTAACATTAATAAAGAGTATAAATCGATCAATTAAACAATTTAACCCATCAAGTTTTAATTCATATAAATTGATACAAACCTAGATTTCGTTTTCTAATCTAATTTTATAATAAATAAAGGATTGTAAAACTTATATATAAGATTGTATCTTTATGCATAAAACAGCCAAAGGGCTTAAAATTACATCCAAGAACCCTAATTTTTGTCAAATTTTAATTACTATTGTAACTACAAATTCTACTCGATGGCTGTAGATGGCACTGTTGGGATTTTAAATCTAATTAAACCATTAAACCACGAGTATGCGGCGGAAAGTGAAAAACACGTATGAATTCCCTAATTAACAAGATTAGAGATGTGTTCCTTTTAGCAATAAATGTCTCCACCTTCTGAATATTCGCGGTATTATAACACATGCGTAACCACTAGGATCAAAGTATAATCCCTCTACTTTAACACACACAATACGTTCTTTAGCAAACAATTAAGTATGCTAGTACTAGTAGTAATAAGAAATAAAACCACCACGTTCTCGTAGAAATCAACGATTGAAACCCTTGTGGTTTTTCCCC
The DNA here is from genome assembly GCA_026074375.1 of Tanacetum coccineum. NCBI lineage: Eukaryota > Viridiplantae > Streptophyta > Magnoliopsida > Asterales > Asteraceae > Tanacetum > Tanacetum coccineum. The sequence goes on from BQNB010069908.1 coordinate 26,602, forward strand.
TTGGATCGAACCAACACAAGAACCAAAAACTCTTTTGAGTTTTGGTTGATCGAATAAACAAAAGAGATGGAGAGAGATTTAGGGATTATGCTTTTCAAGGTCTCTCACAATGAATCCCTAAACCTCTATTTATAGGCTAATTTTCTTGTGCTAGTAAGGAAAACCCTCCCACCTTCTGTTGGGATCTTAGATTTGATGATACAAAATTAACATATGCATAAATACAGACGAATGAAAAATACAAGGATTATATGACACTTTGGTATTCTTACATATGGAAGAATTAAGTGCTGGAGATTTTCATAAGATAGGCATTGAAAAGTCAACAATTCAAAGATAAAGGAAGGTTTTAATTAGTTTTAATTAGCTTCCTAATATAATTAATTAGCTTCCTTTGTAAGCCTTAATATCCCTCTATATAAAGGGTATTAGGGTGATTAGTTTTTCGTATCCATCATAGTTAGATCTCTCCAATGAGAGTCTAATAGTTAGCTTATTAGTTTATGTAATAGTTCATAGTCGACTGATTAAAGTTGAATAGTTCATAGTCGACTGATTAAAGTCGAATAGTATATAGTTTATGAAATAAAAATCCTTTTCATAACATCGTTGTTTCATTTGTTATCCCATGCCGTGATCAATGTTATGATATCCTAGATGGGCAAAACGATCTATGCAGCCTTCAATAAGGTTTCAACAGTTGGTATCGTGTAATAGTTGTAGTTAGCCATAGATGAGTCATGAATATCTTGTGGATTTATTAGTTTATTAGTAGTCTTATGAATAAGAAAACCTTGTTCATAACAATGATTGTGTTCTTAATTATTCTGCAGCGTGTTTGAATAAGAAAACCTTGTTAGGAATTATAATTTGATGATTACAAAACATTATATGCAACATTGAAGATAAAAGAAACAACAAGGACTTAAAGATAAATATTAAGTTAGCTTTCATTAAGTAAGCCTAGGTTTTATGTAAACTTCGCACCTCTAGTATATAAAGGAGGGGGCGTGAATAGTTTTAGAATCTAAAAATAAACACAGACTTTTATGAGAGTCTAATAGCAAAGTTATGTGTCGTGGAATAGTGTGTAGTTAGCCATAGATGAGTATGAATCATCTATGTGCTTAATAGTTGTTTTAGTAGTCATATTGAATAAGGAAAACCTTGTTGATAACATAATTGATTTGTGTTCTTAATTTATTCCGCTGCGTGTTTGTTCAATCATTGTTATTTATCCTAGATTGGCAAGATCTGGTTCAACAATTGGTATCAGGGATGCGGGTTGCTCTTGATATCTAAGGTTTTCAAGGTTTTTATAGTTCGAAGAATAAAGAAGAAACCTAAAATTTCGTATTGTGTTTCTTAGTTCGTATTTTTTTGGGCAGTCTTGGGAAAAACGGTCATAACTCTTTCGTTAAACGTTGGATATCGTCACGAACATTATATTATGAGGTTTACACACATATATCTATAATCTAACTGGACCGATCGTAAGATTAGTCTTTGTTAAAAGTTATGCTATGACGAATTGCTGCAGAAAGGTATATTTTCAAGTTTTTGTATGGTTGATTATATTTGTTATACCTAGCTTTGGTGTGTTAATCGTTTGATTGCTGATGAACCTAGTATGGATAAATGATTCGTTTAAAGGTCTTTTGTGGTGCGTATCTGATGGCTACATGGGCTATTCTTTTAGTTCATAGGATTATTCTTGGTAATGTTTTATTCAACTCAAAGGAAACCCTAATTTATTAGGGTTATACTCCTTATTCCTGGTGAATAAACTGGTTCATGATTAAAGATTGTTTGTTCGAAGGAAGTTGTCATGTGTAGTGGGCCAGTTTCGTTTGTTCAAACAACAACAACAACACAGTAAATGTCATCTCAAGGGTAAAGCACACAAGGAATATTGTTTGTGGAGTTATGTTTATGCTCGTCATGGGGAAAGCAGAGGTGTTCGTGTTTGGTTATTGTGGTTGGAGGTTTATATGATCGTGTTGTTAATTAATGACTGCCTTGGAAAGAAAGACACAATATCATAACCAATAACAAAATGCCAATAATTAACCAAATAGTACTGGCTCGTTTCAAAATTAATTATGGTCTCGTATCTTTAGTAATATGGTCAAACATGGAATTTAAGTCTGCCTGCATAAAAGTAATTCTGGTGGATTGTGACAGAATTATCTAATTGTTAGCAACGACTCAGTTGACCAGTTAAAAGTAATTGCTAACTGTGTTGGGAGGAAGGAGACTTGGTTATTTGTGACACGTTTGAACAGTACAGTGACAGCAATAGTGACTTTTGGTGGACATATTTGGGACAGTTAAATAAGCGTCACTAGAAATGGCAGTTTTGATATTTGTAATGTTCGGAGATGATATGTTAATTCTGCTAGTATTGTACGAGAAAATAGTTATGTGCTGTTATATTCGACATCGGACTAAGAAGAATTTTTATTGGACGGATTTGGATCTCGAGTGATGATGGCTTGTTGTGGAAAGTATTATGAAAGATATTTGATGCGATGACCTTTTAATCAATTATGTGACAAGGGTACCTTTTTTGTTCGTAGATCGCCGGATGAGGCAACGGTACAAATAAGGAATACAAGCAGATCGCCGTATGAATTAATGGGCATTAGTCTAGGTCACACTGGAGAACGATGATGTCTGGTCTACACTTAGATGTTTTTCATTATTATAACTGATTTGAAGCCAACACAGACTCATTTGGTCTGAATAGTGATTATTTTTGTTGAAGATGGTTATTCTTGTGTGTTGTTGTAGTTGATTTTCACTGGTGCGTGTCTTATAATATCTCAATTGGCTGACTCAACATTTAAAGATAACTTTTTCGTGCTTATAATGTGGTGGACGACGACTTGGACGAATCTAGCAAACGTGTACGATTAATCTTATGGTGCTTATCTACGTACATTTGCTATCATCTTAGTTGTGTCTCATAAGATTGAGGATATTTTTGTAAGAGGTTGCGGTCTACTTTAATTATCAACATTGTATTACAGATTGCGTATAATGGTTCAACGACACGTGGATAGTGGCAAGACATAAGGACACATGTTGGGAGATTCTACTTCTCTCAAAATATGGAGTAATACTCATTTTTCTTCTTCAATTTTACTACTTGGAGCATACTAAGTTCAATGATTCATAATAGATGGTTATCACTAAGGGGAAGTGCTTATTAGTTGCTTATCTACACGAAGACCCTTATTGGATGATTACAAAAAGGGGAAGAAGTTTCATGATTTGCAACTTAGTATGAGTGGTAACATACAGAAAGATCTTAATTCAAGGGAAAGCTTTGAAGGTTGTTTCTTATCACTGAAGATTGTTTTGTAATCTAAATAGGGGAAGGATTGTTTGGGAAGTATAATTTGTTGATTAAAAAACATAATATGCAAACTTGAAGATAAAAGAAACAACAGGACTTAAAAGATAAATATTGTTAGCTTTCATAGTAAGCTAGGTTTTTATGTAAAAACCCTAGGCCCCTCTAGTTATATAAAGAGAGGGTAGGGGATAGTTTTAGAATCTCGAAAAACACAGAAACTGATCAATGAGAGTCTAATACAAAGTGTGTGTCGTGTTAATGTTGTAGTAGTTAGCCTATAGATGGAGTCATGAATCATCTATGTGCTTTTTAGTTTTATTAGTAAGTCTTAGAATAAGAAAACCTTGTTCTAAAACAATGTTTGTGTTCTTAATTTATCCGCTAGTGTTTGTTAATCATTGTTATTATATCCTAGATGGCTAGATCGTGGTTTAACAATTGGTATTAGAGCGGGTTGCTCTTGATATCTAGGATTTTCAATGGTTTTATAGTTCGAGAATAAAGAAGGAAAACATAAACATTGTTTATGGGTTTCATTAGTTCGTATTTTTTTGGGCAGTCATGGGAAAACGGTTCATAATTCATCTCGTTACCGTTGTGAATCGTCACGATAATTTTATATGAAGGTTCTACACACATATATCTATAATCTGACCGGAGCGATCGTCAAGATAAGTCTTTGATAAAAAGTTATGCTATGACGAATTGGCAGCAGAAAAGGTATTATTTTCAAGTTTTTGTATGGTGATTATATTTGTTCATACTAGCTTTGGTGAGTTAATCGTTTGATTGATGATGAACCCTAGTATGGATAAGTGATTCGTTAAAGGTTTTTGTGGTGCGATCTGATGCTACATGTGGCTTATTCTTTTAGATCATATGATTGTTCTTGGTAATGTTTTATTCAACTCAAGAAACCCTAAATTTATTAGGGTTATACTCCTTATTCCTGGTGAATAAACTATTCACTGATTTAAAAGATATGTTGTTCGAAGAGAAGTCGTCATGTGTAGTGCCAGTTTCGTTTGTTCAAACAACAACAGCAACAGATACATGTCACTCTCAAGGGTAAAGCACACAAGGAATATTGTTTGTGAGTTTATGCTCGTCATGGGACAAGCAGAAGGTGTTCGTGTTTGGTTATTGTGGTGAAGGTTAATACTGATCGTTGATGTTAATACTGCTGCCTTGGAAAGTAAGTACTGCTCGTTTCAAAATTAATTATGGTCTCGTATTCGTAGTTAATACTGGTCACATGGAATTTAAGTCTGCCTGCATAAAATTAATTCTGGTGGATAGTGACAGAATTATCTAATAGTTAGCAACGACTCAGTGACAGTTAAAAGTGTTCTAACAGGGTTGGATGAAGGAGACTTGGTCTTTTCGTTCGACTGTTTTGCAACAGTTAGCGAGCTACAGTGTACTAGCAATAGTGACTTTTGGTGACAGTAAAAAGAGTCACTAAATGGCAGTTTTGATTTGTACTGTTCGGAGATGATCATGTTAATTCTGCTAGTATTGTCCGAGAAAAATAGTGAATGTGGCTAGTTATATTCGACATCGGACTAAGAAGAATTTTTATTGGACGGATTTGGATCTCGAGTGATGATGGTTGGTTTGTGGAAATATTATGAAAGCATTTATGCGATGAACTTTTAATCAATTATGTGACAAGGGTATCCTTTTTTGTTCGTAGATCGCGGATGAAGGCAACGGTACAATAAGGAAATAAAAGCAGATCGCCGGATGAGGCAAGTGTCAAATGAGAGAAGATGATGTTGTTGCACTTAGATGTTTCTCATTAATTATAACTATTTGAAGCCAACACAGACTCATTTGGGTCTTGAATAGTGATATTTTTGATGAAGATTGGTTATTACTTGTGTGTTGTTGTAGTTGATTTTCACAGGTGCGTGTCTTATTATATCTCAAATGGCTGACAACATTTAAAGATAACTTATTCGTGCTTATAATTGGTGACGAAGAACTTGGACGTATCTCAGCTAACGTGTACGATTCTTCTTATGGTGCTTTACTACGTACATTTTGCTATCACTTAGTATGTGTCTCTATAGAAGATGAGGATTTTTGTCAAGAGGTTTGCGGTTCTACTTTTTTTATCAAATGATTACCAGCATTTGTATAGTTTCGACGTCACGTGGATAGGTGCAAGACATTAGACACAAAGCTTGGGAGATTCTACTTCTTCAACATATGGGTAATACTCATTTTTCTTCATCAATAATTACTACTTGGAGCCTACTAAGTTCGTGATTCAAAGAGATGGTTATCACTTAAGGGGAAGTGCTTATTAGTTGCTTATCTACACGAAGACCCTTATTGGATGATTACAAAAAGGGGAAGAAGTTTCATGATTTGCAACTTAGTATGAGTGGTGACATAATAAAAGATCTTAATTCATGGGAAAGCTTGAAGGTTGTTTCATACATGCAGATTGTTTTGTAATCTCAATAGGGAAGATTGTTGGAATTATAATTTTGATGATAGAAAACCATTATATGCAACATTGAAGACTTAAAGAAGCACAAGGACTTTAAAGATAAATATTAAGTTAGTTTCTTAGTAAGCTAGGTTTTATGTAAACCTAGACCCCTCTAGTATATAAAGAGAGGTAGTAGGGTGAACTAGTTTTTACAATCTAGAAAAACACAAGACTTCTCAATGAGAGTCTAATAGCAAAGTGTGTGTCGTGTAATAGTTGTAGTTAGCCATAGATGAGTCATGAATCATCTATGTGCTTATTAGTTTATTAGTAGTCTTATGAATAAGAAAACCTTGTTCATAACAATGATTGTATTCTTAATTATTCCGCTGCGTGTTTGTTAATCATTGTTATTATATCCTAGATGGCTAGATCATGGTTTTACAAACCGGAAGAGTTTGTTGTTGACGACGTCTTCGAGATTGCGAACGAGTGCGCATAAAAAGAAAAACTAACAATTAAAAAGCAAAACTTTACACTAATTAATTTTTTTTTTAGCAATGAATTTTAACGGTTACACGAAAGAGACTTAAACCAAATAATCAACTACTTCACGGTAGCTCTCGAAAATTGCTTTTCAAGGTGAGCCGTACTTGGTAGAGACACAAATGGCAAGTGTTAAATCTTTGATTATGATTTGGGAACAAACAAGTTCACCGGAAATTGAAATGATAATATCTCAATAGAAGATATTATATGTTGGTGTTCGATTACCAACTTTGTTTATTTTATTTCTTTTTTTTTAAAGGACAATTTTTTATATTTTTGATTTTTTTTTACTTATACTAAAAAGAAAAGGAAAATATTTTGTACTTTTTATTTTTTTATTTTTTTTTTTACTTTTGAATTTTAAAACAAG
>BQNB010069909.1:0-33324 GCA_026074375.1 Tanacetum coccineum
ACATTCAAATTTACAAGAGATGATTTATCTGAGTCAGCATTACGACGTAACATAGGCGACAAGGTTACGCCGTAACATCATTCTATGCCTAGAAGATTAGAAGCTTATGTAGCCAGATTATGGCGTAACATCTCAAAAGGGTTACCCCGTAAACATTTTGAAGCCTATAAATAGAGCCCTCTTCTAGCTTATTTAGCATCACTCACTTCCACCACTCTACACACAGTTTTAAGGGGTGAACTAAACCCCCAAGGTTTAAAGCATTTCATCAGAAGGTCTAAGGGAGAAGTCACTTTACACTATTATTGTATTTAATCAATCATTTCATCCTCTATAAGAATTATGATGCTTCAATCCATGTTTTTATTCATTAATTCTTGCATTGTTGTTACCATGAGCGGCTAAGCACTCCTAGTGCTGGCCTAACCATGTATCTACTATTGTTATGATTATGATTTCTTGTTCAATTATGGTTCTGTTAGATATCTTTATAGCCTTTTATTAATCCTCATGTTTTGGTAGTATAGAGGGTGGCTTAGATCTTGTTCATCCTGATATTAGACTTACCATATTAAACTTGGGATTAGCGGGGTACTAGGGTAGCTTGACATCTATCCTTAGTGTAGGAATTAACCAGATTACCGCCTTTGTCACATTAAATACTTAAAAAGTATGGGAACTCTTTCAGAGAGGGTTAATAATCGGTTTAGATTATAGATGGGTCTTAAGGGTAGTTGGAATTTAACCACTACAAGCTTGGATGCCCTGCTCGTGTGATCGTAGAGGAATGTGGGATCGCAGAGTAAGTATAGGACAAACCTTCAAATGAAAATTCGGGTTTGTCGACATTAGAACCACTAATAGAACTTATAATTAAACATTGCACAGGAAATTATAATCGTATCATTAGTAGTGAAATGGTTAGGTTAGCACGCCTTTCTTCCTGAATTCTTCTATTTATTTACTTTATTGCATTTACTTTTTGTAGTTCTTAAAATCATGCCTAAAACCATTTTCAAACGTGACAATAATCAAATTAAACTATTTAACATTAGCTCTTGGGACGACCTTGGATTTACCAAACTACTACACTATATACGACTGAGTTCTCTGCCCATTAGTGCGTGTATCGGTAAACGAGTTTTATAAATTTAAAACTTGGTAAAATATTATTTAGAACAAATTATGCATCACAAGTCGAATCACACATCACATAGTTTGAAATATTACAAATCAACTCCTCAACATCGGAGTGATACATGTCTAAAGATCCAGGACATAACATAGATAAGCTCCTAAAATGCAGTCTCCAAAGAATGAATCTTCATCGAATGATCTTAAGTCTGCTAATAAGCATGCTAACTTGACAATCACTGAGCATTCACTTCACCTGAAAATGATACTCGAAAAGGTCAACATAAAGTTGGTGAGTTCGTAGGTTTAGAAGTAATCCCAGTTGTTGTGCTAGAATTTAAAAGTGGATAATAGTGCAATATGAAAGCAGAATGCGAGCAGTAGTATTTAGATTTCCAACATAACAACCCCTCATACCATAGCAGTCCAAACCCAATCAACAAATCAATAGTAGTCTGCGCGCTTTTAGATTTCCAACATAACAACCCCTCATACCATAGCAGTCCAAACCCAATCAACAAATCAATAGTATTTTACGTGCTTATAGATTTCTAAACCTATCGCCTACAAGCTGGAGCTACATAGTCGGCTAAGTAATAGTTTGAATAGAAGTTCAAATGGAACTTGTATAAATAGATCTCATGGCATTCACATAAGAAATCATAGGCACATAGCATTGTCCAAAGAATAAGAGGTTTCGCACATAATTAAAAGCAGTTTGAAATAGATTTGAGTATCATTTTCCCCTAATGGAAAAGAGTTTAAAAAGTGGTGCTACGAGAACTCACCTTAAACAAAGATGATAAGTAGCTGACAAAAGATGTTCAAACAATAGTATACAATGGTTTCCACACATGACCAAATCCATTAATGTCTGATTTAGAAACATGTTTAAATGTAGGTTTAGGGTTGATGCATAAGAGTCTTAAAATGTGTGTTGTACAATTGTTTTTAGTATTATTGGTTGTGTGATGGTCGACAAGTAGGATTGAAAGAATATACTAATGTAGTTATATGTTAGATATTATGTACTCATATTGATTAAAGAAATAGGTAAGTGTAAAGAATAAAAAGTAATACATAAGAAGTAAGTAAATAGATAAGCGATAAGCCGTTATTTGAATATGTTTTGACAATCTTCCCGGTAAACCCCAAGTTTTCTAGATTAGATGTTTATAGTATGAGTATTAACACGTTTTCAATACACAAGATGAATGGTAAGAGTTTTATATTTTATAAAGTTATAAAATATATTTGTCATCTTTTTGTCAATTTATTAAAATAATAATATTTTATTATTTCGTCTTTTTGTCGGATTTTAAAAAAGTAGGTTTTTGTGAAGTATTCTAAGTATAGTATTTTTATAAAATTTCGGCATGACCCGTTTGTTTATAAAAACTTTCCAAGGTTTTAAACCTTATTTTCAAACACTTTCCTCAAATCAACAATTTTTGACAAAATGCCAAATCTACGATTACGTGACGTTTTATCAAAACATATTTTTCAAACGACTATTCTAACCATATTTAAGTATAAATCGATCAAAAATTCGTTTAAAACCGCTCAAGTTCACTAAATTTTGCTTATTGGGCCTTATGGCCTGATATTAGTCCAAAACCATATCTTTTAGTTCTTAGCCCATAATTAGCCCGAAAATACCAGTTCAATTAAGCATTATAAATAAATAGAAAATAAGCCAAACGAAGGAAACCAAAAATAAGCTGGAGCTTAATGGGCTTAAGTTGGGCCGTGTCATGTATAAGCCCAAACAACAATTCCGTAAATATACCAAGTCTGAAATTTAACCATGAGTTATAACATGCGCGAATAAGTATTTCCAGATTTAATATAAGCCAACCAAAAAGCTTATGAAAATAAGCCGAACCACAAAAAGGTGTAAATAATCCCATGGCTTATTTACCCTTTTTGGGTCGTGGCCTGATAAGCCTAAAACCAATATATCTAGCTTATAAATAAGCTATTAAGCTACATAATACTTTTAGTTCTTGAAACCAGCTACCAAAATAAGCTATAAAAATAGGACAAAAGTAGTAAATAACCAAAACCAGTTTTCTTTTGTCCCTTAATGTTTTCGAGACCATAAGCCTACGAAAAAGCTATATTAAGCTTTTCAAAAGCTTATTTTTGAGCTAAATAAGAAATAAGTTATTTAGTATTAAAATGTTATTCAACCATCACAACCAAAATATAAAAATGGCTTTTTTCTTGTTTTCCTTTCCTTGACTCCGAACCTAAACGCACCCTTAAAGTTTTATTTCAAAAATTTTAGCTTTTGATTTGTAGAAAACGCATTGTATAACTAACATCTATGCATCATTAGACATTTAAAAGTACAAAGATTATTGAAAGAAAAAGACTTACAAAAGAGAGTTTTGAAAAGGATTAAGCTTAGACAAACAACCCTTATGTTGTTTTTATATACCCAAATACCAATAGAATCAACCCAGGTGAACTTAAACCTTTATGTTCTTGATCAAAAATGGAAAAATGATATGGTTTGTGTGGGTTTTGTATCCTGAAGAGAGCAAGGAAGAAAAGAGAGAAGAGATTTTCTTGTGTATGTGTTTTGGTGTAATGTGTGTGTGTTTTGAAATGAAATAAGACAAGATAAGGTGCATGCATGAGACCAAGTTCCTAAAAGGGTGCCTTGTGGTCTCTTTGTGGTGGTCGACCTTCTTGGAATTCTAGGAAGGCTTTCTAGTTGTTTTGTCTCTTGTCGGGTTATCTATCATTCATTGTTCGTGATTTAAAACGTAACCCGAAAGTTCTTGAATTTTTAACAAATGTAAAAATATGCTTAGTTAGCCTTAGAATACTAGAGAAATACATCTTATAGACATAAAGTGTTTTAGATTTAATACGGACAATAAACAGACGTGTCGGAACGCATTATTTGACATTTTAAGCTGTTTGCAGGACAAATCTCCCAGGATTGATCAAATATAGATATAAGCATTCTAAAGAAATAATTTTAGAAATAAAAGAACTATGAAATGATTAAAATAAGAATTGATTGTCGTTAACACGATCACTGATCCTGATAGAAAACAATAAAAGTCAATTAATAGAGAATTTAACAGAACATTAACGGTCTAGAAATTTGCAAGTGTTACAGTCTATCCCTCTTAAAAGGAATTTTGCCTCGAAATTCAACTAGTACAAGAACTAAAGAGATATGGGTATTTGAGTTTCATTTGATCCTCACGTTCCTAAGTGAATTCAAGCCCTCGTTTCAAATTCCATCGAACCTTAACGATAGGAATTCTACTCCACTTTAACTTCTTGATTTCACGCTTTAAGATTTCTACAGGCTCTTCCATAAAGTTCAACCTAGCGTCAACTTGGATTTCCTCTAAAGGTATCTATAGATTTGGGTCGGCCATACATTTCTTGAGGTTCGACACGTGAAACGTGTCATGAACATTGTTTAGCTCTTGTGGTAGTCTTAGTCGATAGGCTACTGGATCGATCCTCTTAGTGATCTCAAATGGTCCAACATACCTAGGTGTTAACTTTCATTTCTTCCCAAAACATACCACACCTTTCCAAGGTGACACTTTGAGTAGGACATGATCATCCTCACTAAATTCTAAAGGTTTCCTTCTCTTGTCTGCATAGCTTTTCTAACGATCACGTGCAGCCTTAAGCTGATCCTTGATCTGTGAGATATTCTTAGTAGTTTCTCGCATGATTTTAGGTCTTATTAGTTGTCCTTCTCTAACTTCTGACCATAGGATTGGTGAACGGCACTTTCTCATATATAATGCTTAGAACGGTGCACACCTAATACTAGAATGATAGCGCTATTGTTGTATGAGAATTCAACCAATGAAAGATGAACATCCTAAATTCCCCCAAAGTCAAGGATGCATGCTCTAAGCATGTCCTCCAAGGTCTGAATAGTACGCTCGCTCTGACCATCAGTCTGGGGATGGTAAGCCGTACTCATGTCCAATTGTGTTCCTAATTCCTCTTGCATCGATTACCAAAACCGTGACGTAAAGCGACCATCGCGATAGGATATAATCGAGATTGGAACACTGTGCCTTGCTATGATTTTATTGAGGTAGAGCCTAGCTAGTCTATCCATCTTAAATTCATTATGCATAGGTAGGAAATAAGCATACTTAGTCAATCGGTCTACAATGACCCAGATTAAATAATGCCTACTACTGGTCCTTGGCAATTTCGTAACAAAATCCATGGCTATTCTCTCCCATTTCTACTCGGGGATCTCAAGTTGCTCTAGCAGGTCGGATGGCCTCTGATGTTCAGCCTTAACCTTTGAACAAGTCAAGTACTTGCTAACATATAAGGCTATATATTTTTTCATCCCTGGCCACCAATACATATCTCTAAGGTCATAGTACATCTTATCTGCTCAGGGGTGTAGTGAGTACTTTGACTTATGAGCTTCGTCCACTATCAGGGTTCTCACATCACCCGTCAAAGGAACCCATATTAGATCCAAGTAATACAATGCTCCATCACTCCTACGTTCCATTTGTTCGTCTAGCCCTCGCAGCATTTCTGATGATGCATTGATGACCTCAAATGCTTCATTCTAAGCCGCTAGTATTTTATCCTTGATACTTGACTGAATGGTCATGTTCATTGCTTGAACTCTCTAAGACTTAATTCTCTCCTTTCTACTTAGTGCTTCGTCTACTACATTAGCCTTACCAGGATGGTAGCGAATTTAGCAGTCATAATCGCTGAAAAGCTCTATCCAATGACGTTGACACATGTTTAGTTCTTTCTAATTGAAGATATGCTTGAGACTCTTGTGGTCGATATAAATGATGCTTTTCATCCTGTACAAGTAGTGTCTCCAGATCTTAAGAGCAAATACAACTGCACCCAATTCCAAATCATGGGTGGTGTAATTCTTTTCGTGGATCTTTAACTGCCGAGAGGCATATGCAAGCACCTTAACCCTTTGCATCAGCATGCACCTTAAGCCTTGGCATGACGCATCGTCAGTATAACCAACGAAGTCCTTCTGTCCCATCAGGGAGAAAGCTAGAAACAACTACATTACATAAACTAACCTTCCAAGAGTTGAAATGCCCTTCTCCTATTCCTTACCCTAGTCATATGTCTTGCTCTTTTGAGTCAAGATGATGATGATTGGCAATCCTTAATGAGTTCTCGAGGACATCGTCGGTAACATCAGCCTGCTACATAACCCTAAGGAATGACACGCACTTCTGCATGGAGTTCTAGGGAGACATCCACAAACTCTCAATTACTTTGCATTTTACTAAGTGGTACGACCTGGACTGCACACATCACCAGTGTATAAGTCACATTCCCAAGTGAAATGACGTGCCTCTTGTAACCTCGAACTTCCACAACTATAGAGCACCGTCTCCGTACGACATTTCTCCTTCATGAGAGCAGTTCTAGAGATTACACAACCGCTAGATTGCCGTATTCAACATTTCAAGCCTATACTTTATTTTTCTCCTTCTTGAGCAGTTCTAAGATTAACCCTAGATGCGTTTCATGTTCTTCCTTTGTCTTAAAGTAGATCAAAATGTCATATATGAATACAATCACAAACTTGTCTAGGTAGGGTCTACATACCCAGTTCATTAAGTCCATGAATACCGCTAGTTGTTAGGATTTCATTTTATATGACGACATTTACGGAATTACCATAGTTTATAATAACTCCACACGCAGGGACTAGAATAGGCATTCTTGTGTACTTAGAATTTGTGTGGGCTATAAATACCCCCTCCAATGCTTCCATGGAGGGGTTAAGACTTTGTATCATTTTACACTTTCATTCTATTTTACATCTTTTGTTTCTCTCTCTACTCTCTTACTAGAATAATGGCTATCTTGTGGTTTGAGTCTCCCCGACCACCGGATTATAGATTCTTTAGTTCCGTTAATTGGTATCATCGCCAAGGTTACGTTCATGGGTCAGGTCAATTTTTATGGTCCGTTTGGTCTTAAAATTTAGGGATATTTATCACACTAATGTATAGTTGGACTAGGTTTTGTCAAATTATGTAGGCCTGGTATAAGAGTATGTTGGCAGCCGAGTTCTAACAAAATATAGTGGGCTGAGATTTTTGTTTAGGGATCAGACATAGAAATAGGCCGAAAATATTATGGTATTGAATTGGATTTGTGAGTATTGATTGGGCCAGGATTTTTATTAATTGGGCTGGATATTATTTTCGTTAACACATAAACATATACAAATTTAGTTGGTTTTGAGTAATTTGAGCCAGCTCTTATTCTAAGCCAAAAGTGGTTATTGTTTGTGGTTAGTCGAGGTTCCAAATGACTAAGTGGAAATGTGACAATACTATGATCTATTTGTATAAAGAATCATGGAACTATGTTTTAATGGCTAGACTTGGTATTAATTTTTTAAAGTGACTACGGAGTTGATTGGGTATCACTTATTTGAGATTGAAGTTAACTTTCACGAAGGCGTGCACTTATTTTATCTTGAAGTCGGGATTTAGTCATTCATAGTTGGTTGGATGCATGACTTTTAATGATAACTTGTTCGGGCTTAAGATTTTGGATGAAGACTTGGGTTATCTAGTTACCAGCAGTCAGGGTGTTTGGTTGAAGACCTGGTTAACTATCACTTAAAGGAGATACGTTATAGTTCTTAGTGTCACACGCAGAAGACGTTGTGGATAATCGTAAAGGATGATGAATGTCTCATACTTTGCTTGGTAAGTATTGAGTTTCTCTACACTATTCTTCTAACATTAGTGCAAGCTTAAGTCATAAGAACGGGGAATTCTACTTCAGTTTCAAGTTTGATATATCGGGTTTACTCCATCAGTGGTAAACATACGGTGGACTATTGATCTTGTTGAATGCATCTCTAGTTTCTTACAATCGGTTAATATACTAATTGGTGTATAAATGGTTAACTGAACTAAATATTTTTAAGATTAATGGGTTATTACTTTGATTCATCCGAGTTTACACCATCAGTGCGTCGCTTTAAATCGCCTACAAAAACAAGTTGGTAAAAAGATAGTCAGAGTGAGCAGTTTGTGAGTAGAGTTTGAACATCAGTTGATTCTCACGAGATAGATTTGAGCTAATTTATTCATCACACAAGTATTCAAGTATATGTGTGTACAAGGTTTTGCTAATGTCGAGGTATCAAAACCAGCAACGGGGAAGGAGAAGATACACCCGAGAGTCTTTGGCTTCTTTTTCTTGAAAGCTTGGAAAAGTCATCTTTCTTGAAAATCTTTTATATTAGGCCATGTCGGGAAGACAAATGTCATAACCACAGAGAAAATCTTTTATGTTGAAAATCTTTGAAAAAGTCATCTTTCTTGAAAATCTTTTATGTTAGGCCATGCTTTTGGGTTGCATTTCATTTCAACCACATGGGCGGGGATGGAAGATATATTGGTGGAAAGTTAGTATGCATTATTTGGAATTTCTAGGGGAATAGTTGTGAGATGAAGAATTATTCAGCGTTGAGAGATCGTTGATGATCAAATTTAATGTTTTCCCTGTGAGATACGGTCAATCCACTAAGCTTATTCTTAAAGAAGGCGGTAATATTTGATGTGGTATCCTACTAATTCTATTATGCACTTAATTATTCTAAGCTTGTAAGTAAGCTTTGAAACTGCTCAAGAGAGGATTGCTAGTTTGGGGGGAAGCTTTAAAAGCTTCTAAATGAAGAATATGTGGCATGAATTAAGGGGAAGCTAATTCAGAATCTTCTCCTTAACCAGAACTGTATGGGTTACTTAGTTCATGCCTATTGCAGTATTTCTCCTACAAGGTACTAAAAAGATGATTCATGTTGGAGTGCAGACTTGAAGTCAAAGGCCACATAAAACATCATCAGCATTGGAAGGTTCGTAGAAGTTCTTGTTCTTAAACAATATGTAATTGTTAGGAAAATATTGTAAGTAATTCAGTATATCATCCCATGGGGGAAGAATGTTAAGATTTCATTTTATGTGATGACATTTACGGAATTACCATAGTTTATAATAGCTCCACACGCAGGGACTAGAATAGGCATTCTGGTATACTTAGCATTCATGTGGGCTATAAATACCCCTCCAAGGCTTCCATGGAAGGGTTGAGACTTTGTATCATTTTACACTTTAATTCTATTTTACATCTTTTATTTCTTATTCTAATCTGCTCACTAGAATACGTAATAGTATCGTGGTGATTTGAATCTCCCTCGACCACGGTTGCTAGATTTCTTTTATTTCTAAATCATGGTGCCATTCGTCAAACCAAAGGGCATTACTATGAACTCTAAATGTCCATATCGAGTTCTAAATGCGGTCTTTGGAATGTCATCCTCATGCACTCTCAGTTGATGGTATCTAGACCGAAGGTCTATCTTAGAGAAATACTGTGATCCTTGCAGTTGATCAAATAGGTTGTCTATTCTTGAGAGGGGATAAAGGTTCTTAATGGTTAACTTATTCAACTCTCTATAGTCGATACACATCCTAAATGAACCGTCTTTCTTCTTGACAAATAATATCGGTGCTCCCTATGGCGATGAACTTGGCCGAATGAAACCCTTTTCCCGGAGTTCTCTGAGTTGACTCGACAACTCCTTTATTTCAAAGGGTGCCAAGAAATAGGGAGACTTCACAACCAGCATTGCTTCAGGGATTAAGTTGATACGAAATTCAATTTCTCAGGGAGGAGGTAATCTTGATAGGTAGTCAAGAAATACCTCGAAGAAGTTTCTAGCTACGAAAATATCTTTTGGTTTCTGTTCTTTAGCTTTTGTACTCATGAGATATCTCACCTCCCCTTCTGTCCGCTCTCCTAAAACTCTAAGCATTTCTCCGTGTGGTAGTGAAATTTTAACTACTTTCTTATGGCAAACAATCTCGGCCTTATGCCTAGACAACCAGTCCATTACAATTACATCAAAGCTCCTGTGTCCAAACGGTATCAAGTCGATATCAAAGGTATGACCTTCTATCTCTAGTTTGTAATCATGTATGACCTTATTAATCTCTACTAGTTATACGTTAGGTATTTCGATCTCATAACTAAAACCTAAGTTACTGGGCTCTATGTATAACAGAGGTATGAAAGTAGTAGAAACAAAGCTATAATCGGCACCAGAATCAAATAATATTATAGCATAGTGGTTGTTTAAAGAGAACATACCCATCACAATGTTTAGGTCCTAGCAAGCTTCCTCTGCTCCCATCACGAATGCTCTTCCACGTGTCGAGTTGCTATTGTTTCCACGACCTTGACCTCCCTCAATAGCCATAGCTTGATTTGGACGATTTCCTCCTTGTCTTGGTGCTCGGTTCAACCTAGGGCATGCTGCTTTATAGTGATCAGTACCACCACACTCAAAGCATGCCCCACAAGCAGCTGTCTTCAGTGGGTTCATCATTCTTGGCCCCGCCCTGCAATCCTTGGCAAAGTGCCCCAAGTGGTTGCAGTTCGTGCACGTACGACAAGGCATCTCGAGGTGATGGTAAAAGTTACACTTTGTACATTTGGGTGCCGAACCCGTATACTCCTTCCTAACGGGGTTAGTGGTTGTGGAAAACGCCCTTCCAGTCCTAGATCTCTTGTTATCATCCTTAAAATTCCCATCCTTACTCGGCTCTCCGCCATTTACTCTCTTCTTTGTATTTTTATTCAGAGATCCATTCCTAATTGCCTCACCGGTTAGCACCCCAGCTTTTAGTATAACACTCTGAATTTTCATTGGCTCCGTTGCTGCCACCATCCCACAGATCTGTGGAGCAAGGCCATAGATGTACCTTTCAATCCTTTTGTTCTTAAGGGTAACCAAATGAGGGACTAGCCTAGCAAGCTTATGGAATCGATCAGTGTATGCTGCATGGCCAGCTCTGACCATCGCGTGACACTAGAACTCTGTTTCCAGCTTTTGAATCTCATTGTTTGGACATAACTCCTCTCTCATCAAAGTATTAAAGTCTTCCTAGGTCATGCCAACTGTGGCTTCCTGACCTCTAGTCTGGACCTGGGTGTTCTACCATGTCAATGCCTTATCGATAAATGAACCGCCAGTATACTTGACCTTCTGGTTATCTTTACATCTACTCATATCCTGGACTGATTCCATTTTCTCAGTCCAGCAGGTGTAAGCTATCGCGCCACCCTTCCCATCATAGTCCTTTGGGTTACATGCCAAAAACTCCTTGTATAAACAACCGCCTTGACCGTTGTTCACGCTAACATTCCTAACATCACCCTGGATGTTGTTGGTGTGGTTACCTACTTGAGCGATGATAGTAGGAAGCAGGTTTTGCAATTGCTGAGCGATGACCGTGGAGAAGTCAAGGACTTCGTCAATGCCTTCATTAGCTTCGTTACCTCAGTCACCTCCTTGACCATCTTGATCACCAGTTCGTCCACTAACTCTGCCCGTTGGTTCTCCAGTTCTTCCACCTCCTCTACCAGTTCGTCCACCTGTCCTTCCACCTCGTGGTGCAACAGTTGATCGGCACACACTTCATGTCGTCATCCTTGGCGGCATTATCTACATGAGGGAGGATACAAGTAACATTAGGTATGAAGGGAATTTCGCATATAGACGGCCCTAATATACTATTGATTGAATTGCGACCTAAGGTGTTAACAGTGATCTGAGTGAGTAGGATCACCAAGTCCGCGTGGGTTGTAAAGAATCTATAATTACGTTGGCCACCATATTTATATATGCATCCTTTCCCAGTTGTACTTAATATCTGGCTCACACGGCCTAGTGATTGACGTATCTAAGACGATAGACGATAATTACGCGTATAGACGAATATAAACAGAAACTGCACACGTAGATCCTATTACACAAGCTATATGAAGGTTCTTAGGTTATAGTCTAGGCCAAACCACCTAATTCTCTATAACCTTGGCTTTGAATACCAATCTGTCACACCTCGACTAAGGCAAAAACACAAGGCGTGACGGAGGAATTGATCGTCATAACATAAGGCGTAAATATAGAAAAATACTAAATGCATTTAAACAAAGTGCTATGATGTCCTCCAACTACAAGTATGGAACTTGTGCCATGACAAGTCGAATCACACATCACATAGTTTGAATTATTACAAATCAACTCCTCAACATCAGAGTGATACATGTCTAAAGATCCAGAACATAACATAGATAAGCTCCTAAAATGCAGTCGCCAAAGAATGAATCCTCATCGGATGATCTTAAGTCTGCTAATAGGAATGCTAACTTGACAATCACTAAGCATTCGCTTCACCTAAAAATTATACTCGAAAAAGTCAACATAAAGTTGGTGCTCATAGGTTTAGAAGTAAACCCAATTGTTGTGCTAGAATTTAAGAGTGGACAATAGTGCAATATGAAAGCAGAATGCGAGCAGTAGTATTTAGATCCCCCTTACCAGTTCGGTCCACCTGGCCTTCGATGCTGCGGGGTGCACATGGTGAGCGGGCACACACTCTATGTGTCGTCATCGCCTGTTGGGCGCATTTAGTGCTACATGAGGGAGGATAAAAGTGTAATGATGTGGGGAAGGGAATTTCTCGTGTGAGACGGCACTAACTAGACTATGGAGTTAATCGCCGACCTAAGGTTGCTGTAACAGGGTCTGAGTGAGTAGGTGACTCACCAAGTCCGCCGTGGGGGTGTAAAGATATCGATTGTTACGTGTGGCCACCTTATTTGATAGATGCGCTCTTTCCAGTTTTGACTGTATTAGCTGCTCAACAACGCGCCGAGTGATTGACGTACGTCTAAGTCGATAGACGATAATTACCGCGTATAGTCGAATAGGGAACAGTAAACTGCACACGGAGATCCTAGTTTACACAAAGCTATGTGTGAAGGTGCTGTTGGGGTATAGGTCTAGGACATAACCACCTAATTCTCTGTATAACCTTGCGTGGATGTACCAATGTGTGCACACGCGACTAAGGCAAACAAACACAAGGGTGTAGAAGGGAGTGATAGTCATAACACAAGGCGTAAATATAGAAAAAAACTAAATGCATTTAAACAAAGTGCTATGATGTCCTCCAACTACAAGTATGGAACTTGTGCCATGACAAGTCGAATCACACATCACATAGGTTTGAATATTGTACAAATGTCAATCCTGTGCAAACATCAGAGTGATACTTGTGCTAAAGAGTCCAGAACTAACATAGTAGGCCCCTGTAAAGGCAAGTCGCAAGAGGAATCCGTGTCATCGGGATGGTCTTTTAATGGCGAGTAGGATATGGCGAACGGGAAGCAATCGACTGGGAGCATCGCTTTCGCTAATAAATTATACTAGAAGATATATAGGCAACATAAGAGTGTGAGTGCTCAGTAGGGTTGAGTGAAGTAAACCCAGGTGGTGTGCGTAGAATTGAAGGAAGTGGACAAGTAGTGCAATATGGAAGCAGAATGCGAGCGAGAGTAGTGTTTAGAGTTCGCCGCCTACCATAACAACCTCATCCTTGTGACAAGAGCAGTCCAAACCCAATCAAACTAAATCCAATAGTAGTATGCGGCGCTGATAGGGCTGTATGAAATGGAACCGATCGCCGAGCAGCTGGGAGTACACAGTCAGCTAAGTGAGTAGTGTGAATAGATAGTTCAAATAGAATGTTGCATGTAATAGAGATTGTGCTGGCATTTTCACTGTGTAGCAAACATAGGCACTATAACATTGTCCAAAGAATAAGAGTTTTTCCACATAAGCGCAGGAAAGCAGTGTTTGTGTAAATGAGATTGGAGTTGTGCATGGGCTCCGCTAACGGAAAAAGAGGGTAAAAGGTGGGCTCGAGAACGCACCTTTAATCTAAAGAGGAGATAGTAGAGCTGACAGAAGAGATGATCAAACAATAGGTGAGGGGCACACGGTCGATCAATACATGACCCAAGTCGTGTGTGAATGTCCGCGGGGTGACAACTTCGTTGTGGAAAGGTAGGAGTGGTGAGGCAGTGAGGCGGAAAAGGGTGGTGTTGTACGTGTTGGGTGGGTGTGTTGGGAGTGGTGGTGGTGGATGGGGGACAAGTAGGAGAGCAAAGAATGATAATCTAAGGTTGGTGTAGCTGTGTGCTTCATATTGAGTGAAAGATAGAGGCAAGTGGTAATAGAATAAGAAAGTAAGTGTGTAAAAGTAAGTAAATAGATAAGCTCTCGATAAGCATTAGGGAATATGTTTCGACAATCTTCCCTGTAAAAGCCCAAGTTTTCTGATGAGACTGGTTTTAATATGATATTAACACGTTGTAAAATACACAGATGGATGGTAAGAGTTTTATATTTTTTAAAGTTATAAAATATAGTCTTCGTCTTTTGTCGACTTTGTTAAAAGAAGTAATATTTTATGTCTTTTTAGTGAATTGAAAAAAAAAGTAAGGTTGGTGTGATATATTTCCTAGTTGTGTTGGTTGATGTAAATTGTCGGATGACCGTTATGTTTATAAAAGCTTTCCAAGGTTTTAATACCTTGTTGTACAAACACTTTCCGTCCATATATGCACAATTGTTGATAATTTTGTCCAAGATTCTCGGTCCGTGACGTTGGTATCAAAACAGTCTGTGGTCAAATGACTTAGTGGTATCACCTTGTTCGAGCGTATATGTAAGGGAGAATCCGAGGCATATAAAGGCGTGGAAAAATGCTGCAAGGGCACTAGATTTCATTTATTGTGGCCTTAAGACGATATTAGTCCAATACCATAATCTTTTAGTTCTTAGCGAGTATTACCGTTGAAATATCCTAATTTCAATTAAGCACTATATAATTATAATAAAAATACTGTCAACGAAGGAAACCAAAAATAAGCTGGAGCTTAATGGGCTTAAGTTGGGCCGTGTCATGTATAAGCCCAAACAACACTTCCGTAAATATACCAAGTCTGAAATTTAACCATGAGTTATAACATGCGCGAATAAGTATTTCCAGATTTAATATAAGCCAACCAAAAAGCTTATGAAAATAAGCCGAACCACAAAAAGGTGTGTTGGGATTAAAAGCTTCATAAGGCTGTTTGCAATTACTGCTGCTCTTATCAAAGTTAGTGTTGCTCAAAAAGAAAGATTTGTGTTACTACTGCTAGCACAAAGATTGTGAAAAATATGCTAAGTAGTTAGTACTGCCAGTAGGGGTGTCGGTAGGGTCGGCTTGACCCGACCCGACCCGAACCTGAACCCGAACCCGATAAGGCTTATCGGGTCGGGTTAAATCGGGTTGAAAAACTTATCGAGTTGTTTTGACCCGAACCCGATAACCTGATAATGTTATCAGGTCGGGTTAGGGTTGAAATATTGTTCTTATCGGGTTATCGGGTCAACTCGATAAGACCCGATATATGGAAAACTCTTTTTTCACATGTAATTTTAGTCCATTTTTATTCGTTATTGAGCAATCATTATTTGTTTTATTCTTTTATAGTTTCCTTAACAGAACTAAAACTAAAGATGCGAGTGTCTTCTAAGAACTTATTTTGTTGAGCTGTATTGTTATAATTATGGACATGATCATTAGTTTCTAAGATGTTTGTAGCTAACGAGGAGCTTATGATGTAAGCTTTTAATTGAAAAGAAATCTAAGGATAACAGTACAACTTGATATTTGTTTGCTTAGTATCAACTCATCTTTTAACGAGAAGTTCTCTCACTTGGCAGCCTTTGTTTTCTTTTGTATAGCTTGCTCAATAAATTTTATCTCTATATTGGATATTTAATTTCTATAGAAAGGTGAAGAAAATAATTTATGTTTGTGGAGGGTAGTTTTGAGGCACCTATTATTTTAGAGACAGAAGTAGGGATACACTAAAATATGCCATGGAAATGCAGCTGGTGGAGTGACATGATATGCAACTATGAATACGAACTTATGACTTTCGTGAATTTATCTGTCGAAGCATGTTATTATTTGGTTTGGTTTTTCATGTTATAAATTCATGAAACATAGTATTTGTTTGGTTACTGTCTGTAACATATTGTTAACGATTATTGAGTTGTCAAAATTTAATGTCAATGACAAATGTTTAAGCTCAAATATTTTTTGTCAAACTAAATAACACAACCCGATTAACCCGAACCACCTGACCCGATAACACCCGACCCGATAACTCAAACCGTAACCATGATAACCCGATCGTATTGGGCGCGTTAGTTGTGACCCCGTTCTTTAGTGTAGGGTTGCTGGGGTTAGATTTTTCTAACCAAAACCCGACTCAACCCGACCCGATAAGACCCGACAACCCGATAACCCGACCCGATAACACCCCTAACTGCCAGTATAAACTTAGTACTGTTAGTGTAACTTAGAACTGCTAGTATATGTTAGGTTACATGCTTAGAGTGTGAAAAGATAGTAATTTTTTTTTTACACTTTTTATATTAGTTATAATGAGTGCTGGTGGAGAATAAAGAAAATATTCTAAGTAGTTACTACTGCTTGTACACAGTTAATGCTAATGGTGTATAAGTTACTGCTGCTAGTGTTCAGAGTTAATGCTGCTGGTACAAAGTTACAACTGCTGACAGAGTTACAACTGCTAATGGATAAAGATTGCTCAAAGAAAGATAAAGATTGCTTATGTGATATGTATGAGATATTTTTGTAAAAGATACGTATAAGTTATTAGTTTAGAAGATCATGATAACTTAGGAAATTATTGTAAGCCAGTTAAGACTCTCTGGTGTATAAAAGGAGGTCCTAGGGCATAGAGATTGATATATCTTTTCATTGTTCTGTCAATCTATTCGTAGCTTCAAGGTTTTGTAACCCTAACACTATTAAGAGTGTTCGTATTATATTGAGGCTGAAAGTTTGGTAAACTGTTTGTTATTAATCTTATTCATTACTGTTTCATTGAAATTCTTCTTAGTATCATTGACTAGATTCCGCATAGTCTTTGATATTCACAATCAAAGTTTCTATCATAGTTGTTTTGGATTTATTCAATACAACTTAGCCTTATACAAGCTAAGCAAGATCTATTCTATTGGGATCAACAAGTGGTATCAGAGCTTGTGAGAAGCTTTGAATAAGAAGAAACTTTACTACACACAAGATCTACTTTTTCAAGAAGCAATGGATTCTCAATCTACTCAAACCATCAAGCTACCCATACTCCAACCTGGTGAGTATGATCTCTGGAAGATGAGGATGGAGCAGTACCTACAGTGCATTGATTACACTCTATGGGAGATCATAGAAAATGGTAATGCACCCATAGTAACAAAAACTGTTGATGGTAAGGAGACTGTTATCCCTCCTACAAGTGTTGAAGAGAAGGCACAAAGAAGGGCAGAGTTGAAGGCAAGAAGCACTTTGTTGATGGCTTTACCTAATGAGCATCAATTAAAGTTTAACTCATACAAGGATGCTAAGACATTGATGCAGGCTATTAAGAACAGATTTGGAGGTAATACTGCTACAAAGAAAACTCAGAAAAATCTTCTAAAGCAACAGTATAAAAACTTTGCTGCATCCAACACATAAGTGATTGAGCAAACCTATGAAAGGCTTCAAAAGCTAATTAGTCAACTGGAGATGCATGGTGAAGTTATCCCTCAAGAAGACATCAATCAGAAGTTCTTGAGAAGTTTGTCACAAGAATGGACTATGCATACCATTGTGTGGAGGAACAAACCAGAGATTGAAACATTGAGTTTGGATGACCTCTTCAACAACCTGAAGGCTTATGAATCTGAGGTCAAGGGGACATCTAGCTCAACCACAAACTCATACAATATAGCCTTTTTGTCCTCTAGCAGCACTAACAGTGCAACTGGAGCAGTTAATACTGCTCAGGGTGTTAATACTGCTAGCACTCAGTGTGCTGCTGATAGCTCAACAACTATTGAAAATTTGAGTGATGCTATGATTTATTCCTTCTTTGCTAGCCAGCCAATTACTCCGCAACTTAATAATGAAGATTTACAACAAATCAATTCTGATGATCTAGAAGAGATAGACTTGAGGTGGAACATTGCTATGTTGACTATGAGGGCAAGAAGATTCCGGAAGAATACTGGAAGGAAGTTGGACATGGCCAACAAAGAAAGAATTAGGTTTGAAAAGTCCAAAGTGGAGTGCTTCAACTACCACAAGAAAGGACATTTTACAAGAGAGTGCAGGGCACCAGAAATCAAGACAGTAAGAACAGGGAGCCTACCAGAAAGACTGTGCCAGTTGAGACAACTACTTTAAATGCCTTAGTGTCTCAGTGTGATGGCTTTGGCTATGATTGGAGTGACCAAGTAGAATAAGGTCCAACCAATTTTGCTCTCATGGCTTATTCTTCAACAAGTTCAAGTTCTTCTACAAACTCTGAGGTATCTAATGACTCAAATTGTTGTTCATCTTGTTTAGAATGTGTAAAAGATCTAAAAGAACAAAATGAACAATTAGTTAAAGACTTAAGAACAACTAGGATAAGTGATGTCTCTTATAAAACTGGTTTAGAATCTGTAGAAGCTAGACTGTTAGTCTTTAAGAAGAATGAGTCTGTGTATAAGGAAGATATAAAACTCTTAAAACGTGAAATTTATTTAAGAGATTTAGATATTGCAGAGCTTAAAAGGAAGTTAGAGTTGCCTACAAAATAAAAAGATGAGGTTCAACTTACAGTATAAAAATTTGAAAATTCATCAAAAAGCCTAAGTAAACTTCTAGAAAGTCAGATAATGGATAAGTGTAAAACAAGATTAGGGTATAATGCTGTCCCACCTCCCTATACTGGGAATTTTATGCCACCAAAACCTGATTTAGTTTATCCAAGTCTAGATGATTTTGTTGAAGTGAATGAGTCTGTTTAGTGGTTTTGTAGTGAAAAGCCTATGTTGAGCTTATGAACCTAAAGAATGCTTAGAAAGAAAATGGTAGCCCCCAATTATTGAGGATTGGGTGTCTGAAAGTGAGGAAGAAGATGTGCCTAAGATTAAAATAGTTGAGATGTTTAATAAACCTAGTTTTGCTAAGATAAACTTTGTCAAATCTACTAAGCAAGTAAAATCCCCTAGGAACACATCGGTTGATAAAAATAGGCAAAACACACCTAGTCCTAGAGGAAACAAGAGAAACTGGAACCAACAGATGTCTCAAAAATTAGGAAATAATTTTGAGATGTTCAACAAAGCTTGTCATGTGTGTGGAAGTTTTGATCATTTAAAGAATGATTGCAATAACTGGTATAATAATGAAAAATTTGCAAAACCAGTTTGGACCAATGTTCAAAGGGTGAACAAACATAATTTCTCTAAATTAACTCACCCCAGTCCAAAAAGTAATTCTTGTGTTGATTTGTGGTTAGTTTTGATCTTTGATATCATTTTTACAGTTTATGTTAGTTTAAGTTGTATCTAAAAATATATATGTAAACTACAATGCCATGCCATTCACTTATTGCAGTGAAAAGCTCCAGTAATAGGTCCTAATCCTGATAATTCGGTTTCATTATTAATCTTGACTTGCCTCTAGTACTCGTCTTACACATCCTTTTGAAGCCGACCGGACATTCTTGATGTACTAGAACAAAAAAGTCATTGATGCACATAAACAATTATAAAAACAGATCATTGGTGCATCACGCCACCTTTAAATTGCGAGGCTATCTCCATGACTCGAGTCCATTAGAATTTGTTACATTGGTGTTTATATAACATTTTGCCCAAAATTTCATTAAATTTATATACCATACCGTGTAAAGGAAATATACTGTGTAAAGGACATTCGCAGGAGTAGTATTTAGACAGAAGGAAATATTCCGTGTAAAGGACATCTTTCAGCCTTGTACGCATGAGGGGTCAATGCCTTTCATCGGTCGTTTAGCTCTTCATCTATTAGCTGAACGTCCATTCTCTTCTTGCTAATGTCTATTGTGATTATATCGCGGTTTTGGACTCAACCAGTTAGACCACCTTCTTGCAATTCATGAGAAGGGATCCAACCAAACAGGTTCACCAAGGCTCATTAACTTATGCAACTCCATTATATATCATCTAATCTTCCATCCGTTGTTAGTCACAAATGTTGCCATTTGATTTTTTCATTGACGTTTCTTTTACAAAATACAGAAAATAAGGCTACTGTAGCTAGTACTAACAATTATGTTTTATAATGTTACAAATAACTTAAAAAATATTATAAATCAAACAATTCAAAGACTATAGAAAGTAAAACTAATGCAAGTTAGCATAAAAAGGTGAGAGTTTAGTCTAAACATGTAAAAAGATAAATTTCAATTGGGTTTACAATCCCACATGGAGCTTTGAAGTCAAGTAGCAGGAAAAACGTTATTCTAAATAGGGAGGGAAAGGTAGTGTTTAATCCAACCATGTAAAAAGATAGAGTTCAACTGGGTTGAGCATCCCACATTGAGCAATGAAAGAAAGTAGCAAGAAAAATGTTATTATAAATAGAGAGGGGAAATGTAACGTTTAAGGATTTTTATAACTTGTTTTGATGTGTTGCAATAGATTATTTAAATTTCTTGCAAACCAACAAATTTGTATGAAAATTAGTTTTTTTATAACATGGCTAAACATAATGGGACGACCTTTTGCTGTCGGTCGTCCCATGTGACAATAAAAGGGACCTGGTCACCCCACTACGCCGACCGAAGCAAGACCTGGTCACCCCCAACCTTTGCAAAGTTAAGGTCTTCTGCACGACCTTACAATTGGAGGAAGATTTCGTATTAAAAAAATTAACTCTTTCTTTTATATTTTTATTTAAAAAAAATAAACAATCCCCCATTCACTATAAAATCTCACTTTTTATACCATTTTTAATCACAAAACACATACATTTTATACACTTTCATTATCTTTTTTAAATGGTTTGTTCGATACCACATAGCGACGATAAAATCCAAGCTTTGGTTCAAAAACAAATTGACGAAGATATGGTTCATCAGAAAGCGATTCTGGATTTAGCCTTGCAATTTGATAATGCATGCACAACTAAAGAAGATCTTAGAAAAGCATACGAGAAATGTAATCACATTCCACAAGAGAGCCGTGCTTTGATCGACACTTTCTTAAAAGAAGGTTCTGATAAAGATTACGAGCTAAATCTTTCTATGTACAGAAAGGCGGCAAAACTAGAAAAACAAATGAATGCTAAGTTAGCTTGGATACATGAAAAATACAACCACCGCTCAGAAACCCATATAGGTGGTTCGTCATCACAGACACATGAGATTGGTGATGTATACCTTACTGCGGAAGAGTTACATCAACTACATCTAGATGAAGAAGCCTTAAGAGAAACACTAGAAGAACAAACAATGGATGAAAAGGCACAAGAGGAGAAGATTAGGAAAAAACAAGTTGATGATGATGAATACTTTATGGAATTTAGGGTGATGAGAATTGATTCAGATTACGAGTCATCAGATTAATAAACTAGAAACTATTTTAGTGTAATGTTGTTTTAATTTAATGTTTTAAATAAAGTATTGTATTTTAAATTCCGTTATTATATTTTCAAATTTTGAATTCCAATGGCTAGTTTTTCGTTATAAATACCCCTACCATCTCCTCATTATATCACACAACTTCTTATCCAACTATCCAGATGGATTCCAATTTCACTAACAAAAATGATCCATAGGAATACAGTCTTGATATAGATGATTCTGATCTCCATTTAACATATGTTCTGCGTTCGTCTAGTAGCGCACATGTTAAACCATCTCCATACACCCCAAATCTAGTAGCGCACATGTTTAACATATGTTCTGCGTTCGTTCGTCTAGTAGCGCTTCAGGGTTTCATTAGTAGACAAACAACCAACTTAAAAATCTTCTGGATTTGCAGATTACCTGAGAGAGAGTGAAGGGTCACTTGAGTATCTTCTTAAGCACATTTAAACATGAGATTTTCAAAATCTAATTAAAGCTCATAAGGTCACTAAATAAGCTAACACAAAGACCCTTTAAGCAGCAGTTCTTAATTTAACAAGGTGGTGGGTTAGCGCACTAACTCGTGAATGCTTTGGTTGCATTATAACTGATTATTGGAGAACATCGACAGAGACTTTCTCTAAAAAGGGAAAACTTGAACAAGTTGTTGCAAATAGTGAAGTCTTGTTCTCCTGAATGCTCATTGAGATTTAAATCTGACTCTGAAGAGATCTATCGGTTACAGTACCTGGAACAATACACTACAAGTCCTATGATGTGGGTAGTTATGAAAAGGATATTACCGTAGTAGACTCTATGTACTTTGCCATGTCTCAGTTTTTTACTCTCTAAACAACAAAAGCAATACCTTAACATTACAAAAAGAAATGTGGTTGAGGTTTTCCGTAAGGATACGGTTTCATTAGCTTACATAATTGTTATTCCATTCCGTAATGTAATTTATTCATTGCGAAAAGTATTTTTCACCTTCAAAATGAAATTTTCCGTAATGTAATTTTCAAATTTGAAATCAAACAACTACTATTCCAACGGATACTATTCGAACTATATGTTTTAAAACGTATCTGTGTTGTATTTTTAAATTCCGCCAAGTTCATGTTTTTTATTTCCGTAATTTTTTCTGTCTTTTTTTCCGTGTATTTTTATTTCCGTATTTTAATTTGTAAAATGTTTAATTATTAATGTAATGTTTTTAAAAAAAATAAAAAATTTGTTCGGTGTCCTCTACGATCACCACTACATGTGTTTGGTCACTATGTGGTCTAAGAGAGAGAAAATTGAGTTGGCGCTGACGTGGCGGTGTCCTCTGTGGTCACCACTACATTCAGTCTAATCTTTGATATTAAAGGGCAGGATTTGATTTCCAATGCACTTTAATAAATGCAATGCCCCTTTAATATAATAAATGCAATGCCACTTTAATATTATATCTTTGATATTAAATAGCAGTATTTGATTTTCAATGCACTTTAATAAATGCAATGCCTCTTTAATATAACGAGGTTTGTAACCCGCGCTCCGCGGCGGAGCGCGGGGGTTGACTCGTCGGAGAGGATCTTTTTTGTAATTTTTTTTAAATGAGGGTAGTTTTCATAATTTAACCCATAGTGCGAGGGAGTATTTCGTAAATACCAGAGGGGCTATTTCGTAAATACTGGCGAGTAAATCAGAATACGTTGCTCAACATTCAATTATAAAGTAACGGAACACATAAAGCATCCCAACACCAGTAATCAAGAAAATGCAAAAACACTCGGCCTTTTAAACCTCTTGTGGTGCAGTACATATTTGGATTGCTAATATGAATCAATACATTTTAACTAAGGTTATATGCAAAAAGCACAAACACCACAACCTTGTGAGTCCTCATAGTTCTGACACATAGTACTAACTGAAGAACTTTAATATGAATATAATATCATAGAATTTCTTATTTACACAAAGTTTCAAAAATACACATACAACTAACACAAAAGATAACAAAAAATATAACCTGCATTACATAACAACCTTGATTGATTTATAGTTGTGCTTCCAGACGCCCTTCACACTAACCCACGCAACAGGAAGACGATCTACATCTGACGCTATATCTCTTCTTGTGATGTTACTTCAACCTGTTACAACAGCATGTAACTCCCTCCGTTCTGTCGTTATTCCTATCTTATAGGACATCAAAGTCCATGAAAAGGAAAGAATTAGGAATATATAAGAGTTCCATTTATCTACGTAATACAGGTAATACAAAGAACGTTAACTATCAACTCTGAGGATAAAACACTATAAATCCCTTATGTTTATAACAAATGCATATTACATTGTTCCTTGCGCCGTTTTGTTACCTTATTTTTCTTTAATAGTGTGCCAAAGTTGCACATAACACCATTCGTGTGGGAGCAATAGGGACCGATAATATTTTGCAAATGCTTTAATTTTAAATGGGTCATACTCTCATAAATAACACACCTTCCTAACCCCACCCATTTTACCTTACCTATTTAGTTTTAAAGAGTATTCCAACCTGATTTATTACACTGTTACATTGTTAACCTGAGAAGATACTTACCGAACATTTTGAATGTACTGTAACAATCAAACACCAAGAATTCAATCTTTAAGAGCTAAAAGACTCTTTATCACATAACATAACCTTAATTTAGGTCCCCTGAAATAATAAAAAAAATAATAGTACTAAGTGCCATGAAATTTGAACTAAACGTGATGGGATAAAATCCTATATACTTTATGATAGGATTTATACCTTAATGTTATATTGACTCTACATAAAGACTTGGACCCGTTGCCCGTACACATCAAGCACACTTTCCAGCTAATTCTCTATTTTCTCTGAAAGTGTAGTCGTTTCTCCAAAACCCTGGTATGTTTGTGGCATTTGTGTTATGAATTTTAAAAATGTAATAAGCTATCAAACAAAAAAATGTGGAGCTTTTGGGGATTTTTCCAAAATCCAACACATTTTATATGTATTTTGCATTGATTGTATTAAAGAATCAATGGGGAATAAAAACCAATTAACCCCTATTAGATTAGAATGTTGTTAAAAAAGGCGCAAGTTTCTGATATGCTACTCCTGTCAATTAGTGTTTAAATTATACTACACTACTAATTATGCAGGTTAATATAGTACTTAGGCATGATAAACATTTGCCATGATAATATAGTTAAACAATTAGGTGTAGAAATCATTCACAAAATTAAAAACAAAGAAAACCTTACATGTGGGTGGCTTGTATAGTAGGGTTGAGAATTTTTTATTAGACAAAAAGCTATCGTAGGTCATTTTGACCTAAGACAAGAACCAGGAAAAAGGACCGTTTACCAAGTATTCCAGAAGAACCCGCACCATTATGCCACCATGAAAACACGTAACATTAGTCCAAATATATTTTGTCTATAACTAATAAAATACATTTGCCAAATACTTAAAAAAAACAGAAAAACAAATTCAAAGTCATAATAAACAAACCTCATAAACCATTATCGACATCAAGCCTCCGATCCCTGTATTCATCGTGATCTATTAGAGTGTAACAATCTGCACTCAAGTGACCCTTCACCCGCTACATTTCGCACCTAGTGGCGCATCTTAGCATATTAGCATATGGTAAATACTAATAATAATAACAAGCACCTATGCATTTATATTGATTCTTCAAGTTTACATATGCAATATAATTTAGAGTCTTGAGTATCCTATATCAAAAACTATACTACAAATTATAACTTCTAACTAACACATATGGTTATAAGCATATCCGAAGTCCAAGAATTATATATCTAGAAAGCACCAACCACTCAGAATACATAGCAGTCATAAATAAAGAAATGGAGGGTTATAAATATCAACATTAAATTAGTGGAGACAATTTTTTTGTCAAAAAAAAACTTACATCTGATACTGAATGAGAAACATTAGTCAATTTTTGATGTTGAAAATAAAGTCACGGAAGAATAACCTACATATCCATCAAACATTCTAATGGCTTCTTTAGCTTCCTGAATGCTTGACATTGCAATAACTGCGAATCCTCGGGTCGTGTCTGTAAATAATGTTTCGACATTGTATAAACGTGTATTATATTGTTGAACTAATATAGAATATAAACCAACTCATATTTTAGATCGAGTTTTTGAAGCTCACCATTCATTCATGGAAACTAAGTGCAGATCCACAGCATAAAAGGTGAGAATAAAAATTTAACAAATACCAATTTTTTTTTGTTTGTAAAGAAATCTAGTTAAATTTAAGGTTTTATATACTATAAGCATTTTTTTCCCGCTTGCACTTAAGTCACATAAGCTAATAAAGTCAAAACTTGCTATTCGAAAATCACTCATTCAATTACGCAACCAAAACCAAAATTTCAAATCTTATATCTGAGAATGATATTGGAACCCATAAATCGCCTCCCGGCACACTCGAAAGGTGCAACCGCACCACAACTTTAAACCCATTTGGCATCTTAATAGCCATATCACCATGACTCGTTCAAAGAACCTGCACAATATAAGTTTAACAATCACCACAAACAATTTTAACAAAAAAAAAAAAAACTACTCCCCTTTTCTGATTGGTTTTTTTCTGATGATTTTTTGCTTATGACAAAAATATCAAATGCATGTTGTTATTTTTCCTAGGCAAGATTAAAAGGCTTATTTATAAGCATGATAAAGAGTTTTGATAAAAAAAATCTTCTCTAACAAAAAGTAATCAATAAACTACTTTGCCCACTAAAACCCCAGTTAGGTGGATCTCATTTAAAGTAAATAGGAAGCCGTTTGATTTTTCGGCACAGCCTCAGGTTTATCATTGGTTGACCAAACAACCACTTAAAAAATCTCTGATTTTCAGTATTACCTGAAGAGAGAGGAAAGGGTCCACTTGAGTATCTTCGTAAGCACATTTAAACATGAGATTTTCAAAATCCTAATTAAAGCTCATAATGTCACTTAATAAGCTAAACACCCAGACCTTTAAATCAGCATTTCTTAATGTAGTTTGAAACAAAAATACACCAAGGGGGGAGTACCTATTTAGTATGGATTTGAAATGTGGCCGGTTTGACCCATAAAATATTTACTCAACAACTTCATCAGTTGAAGTCACTAATATTTTGCCCCTATTATTCTGGTATATGAAGATGAACTCCACTGCCATCACGTAAGGAGTTCACACTTAGAAGAACAAAACGAAAACTATAAAGTATAATTCATTTAGTTTACTCACACTACCTCCATGGACAAAGTGATCGACTAAAGCTTTCTCGATGACTTGAAGAACACCGATTCCGACTGCTAACAACAATAAACTATATTAAGCATTTCTTCCATGTGTATTCGTCAAAAAAAAACAGAAAATTCCTAGCATAATTACAGTGAAACCACAATACCATCATGTAAATTCCCAGCTCCTACTTCAGAATAATATGATGAATACCACTAAGCTGTTCAGTGACCTCTTTGCTTAGTCTGTAGAGCAAAACAATAATACACAACCATTAACCTTATTAAGCTTCGTATGCAAATGCAAAACAAAACAATAAATACCCTACCTCTTTGAGTCGCATCTTTGCTTCATCTTTAGGTAGTTTATCAACCATTATCAAATCATCAATTGCCTACATCAACAACGATCAACAAAGATACGTTGCAGAGCTCCGTTCACGAAGTTCACAAATTTTTTATCTTCATAAGCACCTTTAAACTCCACACCGCAATACTTCAAATTCAGATATAAGTCAAGGAAAAAGTAGAAGTTTTGAAGTTGGAATAGTAAATATTGAAGTTGATAACTAACGTAAGGAGAGAATACTGTGGGAAATGACAACTGTAACTACATAAATTTGCCGACGATACAAAAAGTATTCATAGCTAGAACCTCACTGGTAAGCCTTGAATTAGGATTAGTTCTTCTCAGTCTATACAACAATGTAAAAGGAAGCCAATCAGAAATAAACAATAACAAAGGTCATATCGAGGTCCTCTTTAACCATCCTTCAGTGGCCAAGGTTGCAACAGCTGCTTCCTTATCTCTAACATAACCTGCGCCAAAAATGCACAATTTATTTTTGAGAATTAGATCAAGAACATTTTAAAATTTTGTTGTTTTTGGACTTGATGCATTCCGACATGTTGGATATGGTAGGGATATTATCACATACATAAAAGGTGCCTCTTTTATATGCGGAAGGTCAAAACTACTGCATACGTAAAATTAGAATGAACGCAATCAATTAGTGTTCACTTCATCTAAATACTTAACACTTTTTAATAACTTATGTAATGACGGTAAATAGTAAACCTTTCAAGCACATAACAAAAGCAATGAAGCGTAAGTCACACATGATCTGAGTTATATAAAACTAAAAAAAGGAATGATAAACCGTGCACCTAATGCAAAACACTCCTTGTAACAGATGATTAAATCATTCATTTTCTATTCTATTCTATTCTATTTCATTGTGTAGGAGCCTTAACAGGCAGGCCATACAACTCAAGAGCAATCGCCTTGAATCCGAAAGAAACCCAATATTCTAATCCCACATTCAATCACACTCAATAAGGTATGTATGGTGTACGATTCTGTAACACGGCTTTTCCGAAACAGCATAAATGAGGCGCTGAAAACCCAGAAAAAAAACTAAAACTATAAAGTATAAGTCATGTTAGTTACTCAAACTACCTTTATGGACAAAGACGATCGACTTAAAGCTTTTCTCGAAGACATTGAAGAACACCGCTTCTGACTGCCAAACAACAATATTACTATAATTAAGCATTTCTTCAGTGTGAATTGCGTCACAAAAAACAGCAATTCTAGCATAATTACATGAAACACAGAACATACCAATACGCTTGTAAATTCCAGTCTCCCCTTCAGAATATTTGATGATACCCACTCAGCTTTCAGTGACCTCTTTGCTTCGTCTGCAAATTAAAACAATAAATACACACCATTAACCTTATTAAGCTTCGTATGCAAATGCAAATGCAAAACAATAAATACCCTACCGCTTTGAGTCGCATCTTTGCTTCATCTTTAGGCAGTTTATTAACCATTATCGAATCGTCATCAGCCTCATCAACAACTGATCTACATAGAGACGTTGCAACTCGTTCACAATGCACCTAATTGTTGTATCTTCGTAAGCACCGTTAAACTCCACACCTCTGCAATACTTCAAAATGTCAGTATAAGTCAAAGGGGAAAAGTAGAAGTTTTAAGTGAATAGTAAAATTAAAGTTAGAAATAATGTAGATGAGAATAACTGTGGGGAAATGATAACTGTAAATACATAAATGCCTACGAAACAAAAAGTATGCATAGCTAGAACCTCACCTGATAAGCCTTGTATTTGATTAGTTCTTTCAGTCGATCAACAATGTAAAGGAAGCCATCAGAATCAAAATAACAAAGGTCACCGGTCTTTACCAACCTTCAGTGTCCCAATGGTTGCACAGTTTGTCTCCCTTATCTCTAGCATAACCTGCGCCAAAAAAATGTACATTTTATTTTTGAGAATCAGATTGAGAACATTTTAAATTTTTGTTTTAGGACTTGATGTCTATACGTAGACGTTGTTGGTTGTTAGAGGAAATTTAAACACATACATAACAGGTGCCTTCTATATAATGCTGAAGGTCAAAACTATTGCACACGAAAGTTAGAATGAATGCAATCAAGTAAGTGTTCACTTCATCAAAATACTTTAAACACTTTTAAACATTAAATAATGACGTATATAGTTAAACTGGCATAGCACAGAACGGAAAGCAATTAGCGAGAATCACACATGATCTGAGTTATATAGAACTAAAATAAAGGAATGATAAACTGTACACCTAATGCAAAACACTCCTTGTAACAGATGATTAAATCATTCGTTTTCTATTCTATTCTATTCAATTTCATTGTGTAGGAGCCTTAATAGGCAGGCCATACAACTCATGAAGCAGCCTCGATCCAAATCCTATATTTCTATCCCCATGCAATCACACTCAATTAGTATGTATGGTGTACGATTCTGTAACACGGCTTATTCGAAACAACATATGTGAGGCTGAAAACCCATAAATAAGTAGGTCTAATAAGTAAACTTTTTAAAGAAACACAGTCTGATAATTTTTTCTCCATCAATCTCACTTTAGAACTCAATTAAGTTAATTATAGGATAAAAAACACCACAAATAACAACACTAAAAAAGAGATCCCCTCATTTGATTTATAACACATAAAATCCAATAAAATGAACTTACATGTTTAGAATACATCTGAAACACAATCGAACACCCATCAATCGGGGTCATCGGCCGATGCTCCGACCACCTTCATAAACACCAAAAAAAACATTGATATAAAAAAACCCACATCAAAATTCAATGTAAAAAAAATCAAAAATTACCAGTCCATCAAAAGTTTCAGAAATATGTCTAATTTTGAAACCAACCCACCATTTGCATCCACTTACCCCCCCCCCCCCCCCCCCCCCCCCCCCCCCCCCCCCCACAACCCCCCCCCCCCCCCCCCCCACCCACACCCCCCCCCCCCCCCCCCCCCCCCCCACCCCCCCCCCCCCCCCCCCCCCACCCCCACCCCCCCCCCCCCCCCCCCCCCCCCCCGCCCCCCCCCCCATCCCCACCCCCCCCCCCCCCCCCCTCCCCCCCCCCCCCCCCCACCCCCCCCCCCCCCCCACCCCCCCCCCCCCCCCCCCCCCCCCCCCCCCCCCCCCCCTCCCCCCCCTCCCACCCCCCCCACCCCCCCCCCCCCCCCCCCCCCCCCCACCTCCCCCCCCCCCCCTCCCCCCCCCCACCCCCCCCCCCCCCCCACCCCCCCCCCCCCACCCCCCCCCCCCCCCCCCCCCCCCCCCCCCCCCGCCCCCCCCCCCCCCCCCCCCCCCCCCCCGCCCCCCCACCACACCCCCCCCCCCCACCCCCCCCCACCCCCCCCCCACCCCCCCCCCCCCACCACCCCCCCCTCCCCCCCCCCCCCCCCCATCCCCCCCCCCCCCCACCCCCCCCTAATTGAAAAAAAAACTGAAAATAAAACTTAATTAAGATAAATAAACTTACACAACCGATTCTATTCAGGTAGAAGTTGTTGTATGCAATTTTTTTCTTAAGCATCTGCCATTAAGTTGTTGTAGATGATGAGTGCCATACATTTGGTTTGTTGTTGTTTTTTGTAAAATAGGCTGTTTTCATTATCAGCCTTGGTTTTGAAGGAGAGAGACACGTGTACGGACAGGTGGTGTATGAACTGGGGAAGAAGTGGGAGAGGGAGAAGAGATGGAACGGTGGAGAGAGAGAGGGATTTGGGATATCCAGGGTTTTAATTCATATCGGGTCTAAACCCGGGCCAGTGGGTGGCATTTAATAAGTGCATCGATTGAATAATCCAGACCTTTAGTATTAAAGGTACAATAAATGCAATTCCCCTTTAATATTAATGAAACCCGACCTGACCCGGCTATTTCCGGCGGGTTTTGCCATTTCCGGCGGGTCAACCCGGTCCACCTTTTTTTTAAAACTTTCGCCTTTTAACCCACCCCTCCTTCTCACTTGAATCGCTGCCACGTACCCTTTGACTCATCTCCCTCACATGACTCATTCATCTTCTCACTCTAAAACACACAGACATACAAAAACCGCCTACTTTTGGTTACCAGTGTTTTCTCGCCCAAAAAAAACACACATACACAAACTAAATGTGTCTTATTTAATTTTAATTCAAAATTATGATTAAATCTTCATCACCGGAAGGAATAGAGGCGGCGCGAATCATCAGGTATTTTGTTAATCTACTTTATGTTTTTTAATAATCTATGATTTGTGTAACAAAAAATTAGGGGTATTGATTTTTATGTTTTTATTAGTTGGTGATTAATTTATTTATGTATTCATTAGTAAAGATCATAAATAAACCTTGAAACAATATTTGAAACAGATCCACCAACCAAGATGGAGAAGAACAATGATGCTAAACGGTTTCAATATCTTTTGGTTAGTAACCAATCTCTTTGATGCTATTTTTTTTATTTTGTTACGCTATTGAAATTCTTTATATGATCTGGGTTCAACTATACAAGTTAGCTTATTGATCTTCTTGAACCCTAAGTAGACATGTCAAGTGCTTTTTGCTGGTCTCCTACTTAGATAAAATAATCGTTTCAGTAATGTTTGGAAAATGAGTTTGTGGTGTGGGTAATATAGTTCTCTGCAGTTCGTATGTGATTGCATCCTCATTTCATAATTATACTGGAACTTAGTATCAGTTACGAGAGTAGATCCAAAAGATAAACGATTAATGAGCACATATTTTTGTTTAAACATGATCAACTTAGTTTCGAGAACAATGTTGGTTGTCGTGTGTGGTAAAATTTATTCTTTTTTCGTTGGTTATGACGTACACGTAGAGGTGGCAATCGAGTCGTGTTTGGGTTGACCTATTCGGGTTCGCGGGTTATACTTGGTTTTATACACATTTTTATACATACATTTTTATAGACATTTTATACATGGTTTTATAAACGGTGTAAAAACGTGTATAAAACCGTGTATAAAAACATGTATAAAAAGTGTATAAAACCGATTATAAAACGTGTATAAAACCATGTATAAAAACGTATATAAAACAATGTATAAAAACGTGTATAAAACATGTATAAAAACGTGTATAAAAATGTGTGTATAACAACGTGCATAAAAACGTGCAAAAAATTTTATATGAAAAAAAAACATATATAAAAACGTGTACAAGTGTATAAAAGCATGTATATAAACGTATATAAAAACGTGTATAAAACCATGTATAAAAACGTCTATAAAAATGTGTGTATAAAAACGTGTATAAAAACACATAAATATATATATATATATAAATGTATATAAAAACATATGTAAAAACGTGTATAAAAACGTGCATAAAAACGTGCATAAGAACGTGTATAAAAAAGCCTATAAAAACGTGTATAAAACTATGTATAAAAACGTATCTAAAAACGCGTAAAAAAACGTGTATAAAATGTGTGTATAAAACCATGTATAAAAATGTGTATTAAAACGTCTATAAAAACATGTATAAAACATGTATAAAAACGTGTATAAATAATGTATAAAACCGTTTATTACTTACTCAACCCAAACACGACCCATTTATTAGATGGGTTGACCCCTTTTGACCCACATCTGTTTATCTTCAACCCAAACTTATTTAACTTAGTGTTGGGTTCATATCATTTATCGTGTAGTGTAAAAAAATTGCCACCCCTACTTACAATGTTGTAAACATTGGCTTTGGGTGTTTTCCGATGTGATTTAGAGTTAATCAACAAAATTATTGGAGAAAATCCTAAGTATGCGGCCCAACTAGTACCCGCCTAGGCTCATTATGCCGATTAGTCGATTACTAACTATAGGGGTGTTGATCGGTTCGGTTATCGGGTTGTTCGGTTCGGTTAGTTCGGTTTAAAAAAAATTTGGTCAACTTGAAAACCGAACTGAACCGAACTAGAATTCAAATGAACCGAACCGAAAATCGAATTCGGTTTGATTCTCGGGTTGACCCAAATA
Source organism: Tanacetum coccineum (assembly GCA_026074375.1). Taxonomy (NCBI): domain Eukaryota; kingdom Viridiplantae; phylum Streptophyta; class Magnoliopsida; order Asterales; family Asteraceae; genus Tanacetum; species Tanacetum coccineum. The sequence goes on from BQNB010069909.1 coordinate 33,133, forward strand.
ACCCGAATTTTACTATTTAAAAAAAATTATTACATAAATACTTAGCCAAAAAAATTAGAGGTAGGTTATATTATAAACCCTCTCTTTCTTTGATACTGGGGGACCAATCCCACCCATCCATCCAAAAAGATACAGGGGCTGAGATTAAAACCCACTTATTAAACAAAAAAAAGGAAAATAATAAAAAAAAGC
>BQNB010069910.1:0-33324 GCA_026074375.1 Tanacetum coccineum
ACTACTGCTCCCAATTCAAGGTCGTGTGTGGTATAGTTCTCTTCATGAGGCTGAGTTGTCGAGATGCATATGCAATAACTTTTCCTCTTTGCATTAACACTGCTCCCAAACCTTGATGAGATGCATCACAATAAAGGACAAAGTCATTATTTCCTTCTGGTAATGCTAAGATTGGAGCTTCATATAGCTTTTGTTTTAGTAGTTGGAAGGCCGACTCTTGATCTTCTCCCCAGATATACTTCTTATTTTTCTAGGTTAATTCAGTCAAAGACTTTGCAATCTTTGAAAAATCTTTGATGAATCTCTGATAGTAGTCGATGAGTCCTAAGAATTGGCGTATTTCTGTAGGTGCGGTAGGGGATGACCAATTCATAACTGCTTCAATCTTAGCGGGGTCAACGCGAATTCCTTGACTATCAATCACATGCCTGAGAAATAGCACGATACTGATCTAGAAATCACACTTGGAGAACTTGGCATATAAATTCTCCTTTTTGAGTAATTCCAAGATTATTCTCAGGTGATCTGCATGTTCTTCTTTGTTACGGGAGTAGATGAGAATATCATCGATTAACACTATCACAAATTTATCCAAGTATGGTTTACACACGCGGTTCATGAGATCCATGAACATAGCAGGCACGTTAGTTAAACCAAATGGCATCACTTAGAATCATAATGTTTGTACCTCGTTCTGAAAGTAGTCTTAGGAATATCTTCATCCCTGACTCTTAGTTGGTGATAGCCTGATCTTAAGTCAATTTTTGAGTAAGTACTCGAACCTTGAAGTTGGTCGAATAAATCATCGATCATGGGTAATGGGTAACGATTCTTTACGGTGAGTATATTCAGATCCCGATAATCGATACACATTCTGAAAAATCCATCTTTCTTTTTAACAAATAAGACCAGAGCTCCCCAAGGCGAAGTACTCGGTTGGATAAAACCTCGGTCTGCTAACTCTTGGAGTTGGTTTGATAGTTCCTGCATTTCTGAAGGAGCTAATTTGTAGGGTGCTCGAGCTACTGGTGCCGCTCCTGGCATTAAATCTATTTGAAATTCTACTTGGCAAACTGGAGGAAGGCCGGGTAGATCTTCAGGAAAGACTTCTGGAAATTCTCTAACTACTGGTATATCTTCTAGTCTTTTTTCGTCTGACTTCTTCTCCATTACTTGAGCTACGAAAATTTGACATCCCCTGGATATATACCTTTCAGTTTTTATACAGGATATGAGGCTTATTCAGGTTTTACTTTGATCACCTCGTATGATCAAAGTTTCACCGTCGATTGGGATGTGGACGACTTTCTCATCACAAATAATTCTAGCATGATACTTGGATAACCAATCCATACCAATGACGACGTCGAAACTACCAAGTTTAATCGGCATGAGATCAATTTTGAAAGGTTGGTTTAACAAGATCAGAGTGCAACCCTGGATAATGGTATTAGTGCCTACTAGGTTTCCATCAGCCATTTCAATGTCGTAGGTGGTATCTAGTGTAATTGGTGGGATATTAAGCTTAGAAGCAAGAGATATGGATACAAAACTTTTATCGGCTCCTGAATCAAATAATACTCTAGCTAGATGTTGGTTTAAAAGGAACGTACCCGTGACTATGTTCGGGTCTTGGTGAGCGTTCTTGTCCCTCAACAAGTATGCTCTTCCATAGGCACTGTTGTTTGCTTTTGGGCACTGGTTTCTGTAATGCTCTTTCTCTTCACAGGCATGACAAGTTATGGATATTGGTTGTAGGTTGCTTCCAGTGGCTGGCCCTTTATTTTTGCAGTTCCTAGTCAGATGACCTACCTTGTTGCAAGTCTGACACTTGACAGTGCAAGGTCCTGTATGATACAGGGTGTACTTTTTACACAGGGGAAGGCTTCCAGTATACCTACTATTTTCAATTGGGGCGGCAACATAAGCCCTGACAATTTCTTGCCTTCTATTCTGTTGTTGTTGGTTATCATTGTTGCGGTTGTTATTGTTGTTATTACGGTTGTTTTGGTAGTTGTTGTTGGTGAAGGTTCTTCTATCATCAAACTTTTGTTTGTGATCATTAGTTCCTTGCACAGAATTATGCTTTGTTACCTGATCCATTAACCTCTGGGTTATGGTAATGGCTTCTTCTAAAGTTTGAGGCTTTGAAGCAGTAACATTTCCTTCGATACTTCTGGGTAATCCCCCGATGAAGACTTCCATGAGTTTCTTAGAATTTGGCACCATAGTTCGGCATAAGACTGCCAATTCCTGGAATCTTCTAATGTAAGTCTTGAGATCATTCCCTTTTACAGTCAGATTGTAAAATTCATCTTCCATTTTCTTGACCTCAGTTCAGGGACAATACTTCTTTATTAAGATCTTTTTAAAATCGGACCAGGTGATCTTATAAGCTTCCTTTATTCCAATAAGCTGGGCGAATGAATTCCACCAGGATAAATCTTCTTCAGTTAGAGTACCAGTAGCAAATTTTACTTTGCAGTCCTAGGTACAGTTGCAACGGGAAAATACTAATTCAGTTCGTTCAAACCAGCGGATGAGGCCAACAGCGCCTTTCGTACCTTTTAAATTGAAAGGTTGGCAGATCATAAACTCTTTGTAGCTACACTTTCTTGCTACATGAGCTTCTCTTGGTCCGGTGTTGGTATTGTCAGTATTTGCAATGGTAGCAGCTTGTGCTTCTAGAGCTGCGGAAACACTATCAGCAACTAGTTTCCTGATGGCGGCCTGAGACATGGCTGGTGCTGCAGATGTTGGTGTCCTCTTGGGAGCCATTCTATCAACATTTACAAACAACACTGAATAAGAATTCATATAATGATAGTCATATCACAAATCATCATATAAAAATCAAAAATTTCATACTTAGTAATATTGAATTTATTTGACATATCATTGTATGGATTCTCATTTTGATGCAAGTTCTAACAAAGAAATACACATCCTTTGATATTACATTGCAGGATATAACGGAAAATTTTAGAATTGACACTTTAACTCATTAGGTTTCTTGAGGACTGGTTCACTTCTCAGTGGTTGTGGTATGATACCGCGACCACTTAGATAACTCATTATGGATCATACCGTACATGAGTAATTGTAATACAGGACATAGGATAGACAACCATGATAAACATAAATCGGTATCATAAAACATCGAGGTATAATAGAATCACCATTGTATTAAGTCATAAATAACTTGTCTACATATTTTACATAGTCAAAATTTGACAAGTGTCATTATTTATGGCACACATCCAATGGTTGGATTCTAACAAAAGCTGTAAATGATAAGGATCTAGTCTAATATTCTGGTGGTGGTGGTCCTCCCTTGTGGTTCTTGAGCTTATGGATCTTGTTCAGAAGATTCTTCATATCTGATCGGTGTCGAACCTGAATATCCTCGATGAGTAACTCTAGAGTAGAAGTCCTGACATGAGCAAGAACAATCTCGTCGTCATGTCTTATTTGCTCTCTCTAAAATTCAGAAATCTGAGTACGGGCTTCTTGAAGTTCGGTTCCTAGTTGGTCAAAATCTCGTTGTATGATTACTCGACCATTACCAAGACCTTCTACCTTATCTTCCATGTGCTCAATGCGCTCAAGAGGGAGCTCATCTAAGTGATTTAAAATAGTCTCGATATGTTCCTCATGACGTTCCAGATGCATCTTATGAGAACTCTCTCCAATCTCAAATACTTGAGGTGGGGTAGAGAAATTAGTAGAGGAGGGTGATAGGAAACGGGCTCATGTCTGAGGTGGAAAATTCTCTTCAGGACGAAATAAATCTTGGGGATCAAACATTGGTGATAGTGGTAATACTGGAGATGGAGGCAAAACAGTTGGTGGAGCAATAGAAGCTCGTGGTAGTGGAATAGGTGATTCATTACTAGTAGCATTATATGCTTGCATGACCTTTATATACGGATCATCGTGGAAAGGTAAGATGGCTAACGAGGCCAAAAGATACTTAGATAAATCATCTGAAGGATCAGGAGAGGTGTTTCCCGGTGAAGCTGGGGAATAGTCCGGTGAAGCCGGTATATAGTTAGGAGAGTATGTCGAGGAAAAAGCATCCTCAACATTGGAATCAGATAGGACGATAATAGGGTAGATATAGTCAGGAGAAGACATAATTCTGTAATAACTCAGTGGAAAATAAAATAAGTTATTTATATAATAGTTATGTATCTTTACATATTCGGGAAATGCAGTGGCATGAAGGACTTTCTTGGATAGAAAAAGTAGTTATAGTTAAGGTTTAAACCTTGTTCTCTATAACCACGGCTCTTGATACCAATCTATAACACCCCATTATTTGACAATTTTAGCAGCGGAGAGCTAATCTTGGGGATTTACTACAGAATCATTGTCACAATAATAGAAAATGACTCAAAGAGACGTTTTTTGAAAGATTAACAGTTATCATTCATTATTCTAATCAGAGGTTTTATAAAAAGAGGTCCCAAAATATATTTCAAAACATAAAGTTGAATGATAACAGGTTTGGACGTTCCTCATGTCAATGGGCCCCCACTATACCACTCCATGCCATAGATTGCTCAATTACCTAAGATAAACATGCTAAAATGATCAACACAATGGTTGAGTAAAATTCACAGGTTTGAAATGTAATAATCAAATACAAGTCAGTGAAATAGTAATAATGGCAACGAATAAAATTATTATGGAAAACAGTATTATTGCCCTAAGCTCATGCAAACAAACATTAACATCCAAAGTAAATTTAACGACTTGAAGGAACAACTGTCCTTCAGGAAAGGTAACTTGCCAAAGTTAACCTTTGTTCACAAATATAGTGCGTTTGGTTACCCCATGTACGGGTACACCAACACGAGTCATCACTCCTAATAGATCTATCCACAATATTCGTGTTCACTCGCAAGTGACTAATGGTTCATGATTAAGAAATATTGGCAGTGAAGGCAAACTTAGGCAATAATATATTAGGATAGCATACAGTTGGAAAAATACTTGTATTCATGGTTATAGCATGTATCTCCCCACGGGATTTAGAAAAACATGTAAAGGTGGGACCATGAACTCACCTTAAAAGGAAAATCTGATTGATGGCAATAGTGACTCAATTGGGAATAAACGGCATCGTCACGCAACCTGGGGTAATATGTCAAGTCTTAGTTTAATTGTTGATATTCCAAAACTTTATTTCATAAAGTTTAACGTAAATGATTTTGGTTTATTAGTTTATGAAAACATGAATATCACTGTTCGGGCTATCATAATCCAGAGGTCATGTAGTAAACGTTTGAGGAGCTATAACACTTTAAATCGTAAATCCAGCAACTCGTCAAAACGTCTACCTAAATGAAACCCCTCACATGAAACTCCTTAGTAACGTGATACGTTATAGTTTAAATGATAAGATTTTATCTTTTTAAGTTTCTTCAAAAGTTAGTGGATGATAAATTATGTTAAATATATAGCATAATCGTTTTATGATGTTTTGATCGATGATTAATAACGATAAATGTGTCGGGTTTTAATAAAATTGAGACTTATAATATTTATATATTTTTATAATTTAAATAAAAATATTACACTTTATACCCTTGAAAATATGAAAATGACAATATATACCCTTGGTATATATATTAATTTATAACTTTATCCTTTTATATATATAACTTTATATAAACTTAACCCTTTACTTAGAAATTTGGCAAAACAGCCCCTTAGGGTTTTATGTTTAGGAATATTACATTTTCAGCCCTTCTAATAATAAGTTCAAAATATTTACAATATATACCCCTTGCATGGGATTCGATTTGCAAAACAAGTCCAAATTTCATAATCTTTGTATTTTTAAAATCCAACTTGGTTTTGCAGCTTATAGCTTATTACCATAAGCTAAAATAAATAAGTTTTACAAGCTTATAGCTTATCAAAAGAGCTTATGAGCTTAAAATCTAAAATGGGCATGTTTGGTTTATAAAAATCAACCCGATAGGTTTAGGCTTTTAGGACATGATTTATAGCTTATAAAAGAATTAAGAAGCTTATAGAAATAGCTTATAATGACAGCTTATCGCTTATAGCTTATCAGATTCATGAGAATAGCTTATTAAGGTTTTAAGGTGCCTATGGTTTTAGGAAAAACCATGCGTATGGGTTTGTGGTTCATGGATTTTAACAAGAGCTTACATATGATCTTAAGAAAGCTTATTAAACATTTAAAACAGATCATGAGCTTATTGAACAAGTAGAATAACTTAGAACGTAAAAATGGGTCAAAATAGGGGTTTTTGGTTCGTACGACTTTGTGAAAAGTTCTAGGGCTTCTCCTTCTTTATCCTTGACTTCTAACTGATCTAGGGATTTCACTTGACTTCTAGGACATGGCTTGGATCATAACTTTGAGATGATAAAGAGTTTTAAGGATGAAATGAGAGTGTGTGTGGCCTCGGCTATTTATAGGGGATAAACACCTTGAAAATGTATCAAAGATCTTCCTTTTCTTGTTCCTTGGCTTCAAATTAGCTTAGTTCTTCTTTCTTCTCTTTAAGGGTTTGAATAGGACATGATTTTTGAGAGAGAGTTGAGTTTGAATGGTGAATTGTAAAGATGTACATGTATGTGTGTGTATTTATAGGTAAAGGGAGGATCAATGTCTAAGTTAGGAAGAGTAGTGGCAAAGTAACTTGGAGTGGTGGCCAAGGGTTGCTAGGGCTGACTATTGTAAGCTAGGAATATAGCTATGCAGGGTGTTGGAGTTGTGGGGGGCGCGCTATAACAAGGTGGTGGTGAGGTGGTTTGCTTGGTGAACAAGGGTGATGGAGGTTGTAGGATGCTTGCTTGGTGATGTCAAGGTGGTGACAAGTAGGATAGCAAATAGGTAGATCATAGTGGTGAGAGCTAGCTAGGTTAGAATTTGTTTAAAAAAAATAAGTTAAGGGGTGTCGGGTTGGTTTTGGTTTAATTCGAGTTAGGGTTAGGATTTAGGATAGTTTAGGGTTTATAAGTTGAGCATTATGTGTTCGTAACTTATGCCTAAGAGCTTGTACGAAGTCTAAAATAAAAATGGTAGGAAAATGGCTAAGTTTGAATTCGTGAATTATTGAATTGTACATTGTACTTTAGAGAGTTGTACCATGATTTTGGAGGGAAACAAAATTCAAATGTTATGCATTGTAACTTGTACACATGCCTTATTATATTGTACATTGATATTGTATGTAAACATTACATATAATTAGGGTTTTGTTATAAACGTTAACGTATAAATCCGTTTTATAATTTACGTTATAGAAAGTATGTTAATTAGATAACGTACGATAAAATGGTGATTAAAACATATTGCTTGACATATTATAACGTTTACTTGCTAGAAACGTTGATGAAATTTGCATTGGTAGGTTGCGTGAGCTCGTTTACTTTGGTTATGCAAGTTACGTTGCATAATAGGTGAAATAAAGAAAAAATATTCTCGTGAAAATGGTTGTACTTAATTTAATAAGTAGATATTACACTGATGAAAATTACATCTAATTTAATAGATGGGTAATTACATTGATGAAAACTGCAGGTTGTTATAGTCTCCCAACCTTAAAAGAAATCTCGTCCCGAGATTTTGTTGGATGATGGAGTGATGTTTGGAAACAGGTGTGGATATTTTGCACGAATTTGATCTTCGCATTCCCATGTAAATTCTGGTCATCTTTTAGAGTTCCATCTTACTTTGAATATAGGGATACGACTTTGTCTTAGTTGTTTGACTTCTCAATCCATAATTTCTATTGGTTCTTCCACAAAATCCACGATTTTGAATCAGAAGAGAGATTTCAAGAAATGGCAGATTTATTCACTCTATCAATAACCGAGCCGGATCTGGTGTATCATAAGAGATTTTCCTTTTCTATTGATTCCTATGGATTGGATCCAAAACAATTCTTGAATGGGGTATTCAACTCATTGGAATAACGAGAGATTCGTCAAATAGGCATTTCTCTAGATTAGAAACATGGAAAGTATTGTGGACATTACTAAGTTCTTCAGGAAGCTCAAGTTTGTATGCCACTCGACCGAACCTTTTAAGGATCTTAAATGGTCCAATGTACCGGGGGTTAAGCTTTCCTCATTTTCTGAATTGGATGACACCTTTTCGAGGTGACACTTTTAACATAACACGATCTCCAACTTGGAATTCCAAAGGCTTTTGCCTTATATTGGCATAACTCTTCTGCCGATCTCTTGCAGCTTGCAAGCATTGTCGGATTTGCACTATCTTTTCAGTGGTTTCATGGATTATCTCTGGTCCCTTAAGTTAAACATCTCCAACTTTGGCCCAGTAGACAGTTGATCTACAATTTTGACCATAAAGTGCCTCAAATGGTGCTGCCTTAATACTTGCATGGTAACTATTATTGTAAGAAAATTCTAACAATGGTAAGTGTCTCTCTCATCCCTTTCCAAAATCTATAACACAGGCTCGAAGCATATCTTCGAGTGTTTGGATGGTTCTTTCACTTTGTCCATCAGTCTGGGGATGATATGCCGTACTCATGTCTAATTGAGTACCCAAGGCACTCTGCATTAATTGTCAGAATTTGGATGTGAAATGACTGTCACGATCCGATATGATGGATATTGGCACTCCATGCCGTGAAACTACCTCCTTTATGTACAACTTTGCAAGGGTTTCCATATAATCTGTTTCTCTGGTAGGGATGAAATATGCTGATTTGGTAAGGCGGTCTACAATGGCAAAAATTATGTCATGTCTGCTTGATGTTCTGGGTAGTTTTGTAATGAAGTCCATCGTTATTCTTTCCCATTTCCATGTAGGAATTTCTTGTTGTATTAGTAATCTGGATGGCTTTTGACATTTTGCTTTAACTCTAGAGCATGTCAAACACTTGCCAACATATTCAGCAATGATTGCCTTTATGTTAGGACACCAATAGAGTCTCTTTATATCTTGATACATCTTGTCAGCACCTAGGTGAATGGAATACTTCGATTTATAGGATTCATACATGATTAAGTGTCTCAAATTACCAAAGAGTGGTAACCAACTTCGATTCTTGATACATCTGGTTCCATCAGGATGTACTTCAAATGCTTTATCCATTCTCATAGGTTCTCAGCTTCGATGTTCTCTTCTTTGATCGCCTCAGTTTGGGCTTTGAGGATTTGTGATGGTAATTTTGGGGGAAGGGTCATGACTAATGCTCTAACTCGGAGTGGTTTAATTCGTTCCTTCTGGCTCAAGGCATCTACTACAACATTTGCCTTTCCAGTATGGTAACGAATATCACAATCGTAATCTGCAAGCAATTCTAACCAATGACGTTGTCTCACGTTCAACTCTTTCTGATTAAGGATATGCTAAAGACTTTTATGATCAGTGAACACAGTACACTTTGTGCCATACAAATAGTGTCTCCTAATTTTAAGAGTGAACACTACTGCTCCTAATTCAAGGTCATGTGTCATATAGTTCTCTTCATGAGGCTTGAGTTGTCGGGATGCATATGCAATAACTTTTTCTCTTTACATTAATACAGCTTCCAGACCTTGATGTGATGCATCACAGTAAATGACAAAGTTGTCGTTTCCTTCTAGTAATCCTAAGATTAGAGCTTCTTATAGATTTTGTTTTAGCAATTGGAAAGCTGACTCTTGGTCTTCTCCCCAGATATACTTCTTGTTTTTCTGGGTTAATTCAGTCAAAGACTTTGCAATCTTTGAGAAATCTTTGATAAATCTCCGATAGTAGCCGGCAAGTCCTAAGAATTAGCGTATTTCTGTGGGTGTGGTAGGAGATGCCCAATTCTTAACTACTTCAATCTTGGCTGGGATAGCGTGAATTCCTTGACTGTCAATCACGTGCCCAAGAAATTGCATGATACTGATCCAGAAATCACATTTGGAAAACTTGGCATACAATTTCTCCTTTTTGAGTAATTCCAAGATTATTCTTAGGTGATTTGTGTATTCTTTTTTGTTACGGGAGTAGATAAGAATATCATCAATGAACACTATCACAAATTTATCCAAGTATGGTTTACACACACGGGTCAGGAGGTCAATGAACACAGCAGGCACATTAGTTAAACAAAATGGAATCACTTGGAATTCATAGCGTGCGTACCGCATTCTAAAAGCAGTCTTGGGAATATCTTCGTCCCTGACTCTTAGTTGGTGATATCCTGATCTCAAGTCAATCTTCGAGTAAACACTCCAACCTTGAAGTTGGTCGAATAAATCATCGATCCTGGGTAATGGGTAACGATTCTTTATGGTGAGTTTATTCAACTCCCAATAATCAATACACATTCTAAAAGATCCGTCTTTCTTTTTAACAAATAAGACAGGAGCTCCCTAAGGCAAAGTACTCGGTGGGATAAAACCTTGGTCTGTTAACTTTTCTAGTTGGTCTGATAGTTCTTGCATTTCTGAAGGAGCTAATCTATAAGGTGCTCGGGCTACTGGTGCCGCTCCTGGCATTAAATCAATTTGGAATTCTACTTAGGGAACTGGAGGAAGGCTGGGTAAAACTTTAGGAAAAACCTTTGAAAATTCTCTGACTACTAGTATATCTTCCAGTCGTCTTTCGTTTGACTTTTTCTCTATTACTTGGGCTATGAAAACTTGACATCCCCTGGATATATATCTTTTGGTTTTAATACAGGATATGAGGCTTAGTCGGGTTTTACTTCGATCACCTCAAATGATCAAAGTTTCACCGTCAATGGGGATGTGGACGACTTTCTCGTCACAGATAATTCTAGCATGATACTTGGATAACCAATCCATACGAACAACGACGTCGAAACTATCGAGTTTAATTAGGATGAGATCAATTTCGAAAGGTTGGTTTAGTAAAATCAGGGTGCAACCCTGGATAACGGTATTAGTTTCCATCGGCCATTTCAATGTCGTAGGTGGTATCTAGTGTAATTGGTGGGATATTAAGCATAGAAGTAAGAGATATGGATACAAAACTTTTATCGGCTCTTGAATCAAATAATACTCTAGCTAGATGTTGGTTTAGAAGGAACATACCTGTGACTACGTTCGGGTCTTGGTGAGCATTCTTGTCCCTTAGAAAGTATGTTCTTCCATGGGCATTGTTGTTTGCTTTTGGGAACTGACTTCTGTAATGCCTTTTCTCTCCACTGGCATGACAAGTTACAGATACTAGTTATAGGTTGCTTCCAGTGGCTGGCCCTTTGTTTCTGCAGTTCCTGGTCAAATAACCCACCTTGTTGTAAGTCTGACACTTGACAGTGCAAGGTCGTGTTTGATGCAGGGTGCATTTCTTACACATGGGAAGGCTTCTAGCGTACCTACTGTTTTTAGTTGGGGTGGCAGCATAAGCCCTGAAGGTTTCTTGTCTTATATTCTGTTGTTGTTGGTGATCATTGTTGCGGTTGTTATTGTTGTTACAGTTATTCTGGTAGTTGTTATTGGTGAAGGTTCTTCTATCATCAAACTTTCATTTGTGATCATTAGTTCCTTGCACATAATTGTGCTTTGTTACTTGATCCATTAACCTCTGGGTTATGGTAATGGCTTCCTCCAAAGTTTAAGGCTTTGAAGCGGTAACATTTCCTTCAATAATTCTAGTAATCCCCTGATGAATACTTCTATGAGTTTCTCAGAATTTGCCACCATAGTTGGGCATAAGACTGCCAATTCCTGGAATCATCTAACGTAAGTCTTGAGATCATTTCCTTTTATAGTTAGATTGTAAAATTCATCTTCCATTTTCTTAAGCTCAGTTCGGGGACAATACTTCTTTATTAAGAGCTTTTTAAATTCAGTCCAGGTGATCTTGTAGGCTTCCTCTATTCCAATAGGCTGGGTGAATGAATTCCACCAAGACAAAGCTTCTTCAGTCAGAGTACCAGTATCAAATTTCACTTTGCAGTCCTCGGTATAGTTGCTATGGGAAAATACCGATTCAGTTCGTTCAAACCAGCGGATGAGGCCAACAGTGCCTTTTGTACCTTTGAAATTTAAAGTTTGGCAGCTCATAGACTCTTTGTAGCTACATTTTCTTGCTACAAGAGTTCTCTTAGTCCGGTGTTCCTGTTGGTATTGTCAGTATTTGCCATGTTATCAGCTTGTGCTTCTAGAGCTGCGGCAACACTTTCAGCAACTAGTTTCCTGATGGCGGCCTGAGTCATGGGTGGTGCTGTAGATGTTGATGTCCTCTTTGGAGCCATTCTATCAACATTTACAAGACAGCATAAAATAAGAATGATATCACAATTTATTGTCAAAATTTTCATACGTAGTGGTATTGAAATCATTTGACATAGATACTTATTTGATACAAGTTCTAACAAATAAATACACATACTTTGATATTACTTTGTAGAATATAACAGAAAATTTTGGAATGGACACTCTAACAAGCATCTAACTCATTAGGTTTCTTGGGGACTGGTTCACTTCTCAATGGTTTCATACTGCGACCACTTAGATAACTTATCTGAAAGTCTTAGATTCCAAAATTTTTATGCTCAATGTCTTGATTATTGATCATATCCATGATATCGAGGTATAAAGGTTTGAGAAAACCGGATGGTAAAAGAACTATAGTAATCCCGAATAAAGATATGAGTCATCGCACTACAGAATATAGGATAGAAAACCATGACATACATAAATTGGTATCATAAAACAGCGAGGTATAATGGAATCACCACTATATTAAGTCATAAACAACTTGTCTACATATTTTACATAGTCAAAATTTGACAAGTGTCATTATTTATGCCACACATCGTTTGGATTATGCTCAAGTTGACTTTTAAAGTCAACCTTACTTTGTCAAAGCCTTTCAATTAGTTGAGTTAGGTTATATAACAAGTATTCAATAAGCTTTTAGAAGTTAAAGTTTAGTTTTACAAAAGTTAGAGTTTAAAAATTCATGACTAGCACCAGGACAGTTTTCACATTAAGGCATTGATAGAAATTTAAGATTCAAAGCAAGTTTGAGACCAAGTTTAGTTAATATAGGATTTTATACATGTAATGAATTAGTTAAGTCATGCTTAAGTAGAACTTTAACTTGCATTTTCATTCCTTGCACACTAGATCAGCAGCATAGGACAGCAGCAAGAGTAAACTTTGCACTTTCTCATTTTAATTTTCTGTCTAATTTTGTTAACTTTAGGTTAATTTTAGTTTAGATTCCTTTAAAATACATCTTAAGCATCAATAAGCTTCTTTTAGTTTTCATTTTCATCAAGTAATAAGCTCATAATAAGCCAAAGTCTAAAAAGCTAGTTAAAAGTTTACTTTCTGTAACAGAGAACATCAGCTTATTTTCTAGCTTATTCTTTGGTTAAAAGTTGAAAGTGCTTTTGTTAAAGTTGTTAGGAATAAGCTGTTCTTTAAGTTTGTAGTTTTAAGTTTTAGCTGAAAATCACTTTTTCAATAAGCAAAATAAGCCAAATTCGTAGGGTTTGTTTCGTACTTTTCTTAAACTTCAGGGTTACCCGTTTTCTCTATTGTGTAAATTTCATTATATTTGCCCGCCTACCCTGTTGTTTCATTCCTTTCAATATCTACCCTGTCTTTTTAGTTTAAATAAAATAGATTTAAATTTTAGTTTTTAGTTTTATAAAAATTAGGGTTTTGTTTTAATTACACAAATTAGGGTTCAATTAGCCAATAGAAATTGGGGCTTTTCATTCCATTAAATTTCTGCACTCTTTTAGTATCTTAAAACCATTTTTCTATATTTTTCTCATTAAATTTGTATTTTCTAGCAATTAAAATAGATTTTAGTGATTACTTTTTCTTATAAAAATCATAAAAAATTCAAAAATACATAAAAAATTCTAATTCTTTTTCCTAAAATTTTCATTTTAAATTTGTGATTTTTAGGTTAAAAAAATTTTTAAAAGTCCGTGTTTTAGAATTCTAAATTTCAGTTTTGCTTCACAATTACGTTCCGTGCATTTGAGAATTTTGTGCTAGTTATTGTTTTAATTCATGCTATTATATTTTAATAATTTTAATCTAAAGTTCAAAAATCCTTTAACATACTAGCTCGAATTCCGAATTAGTACCTAAAGTCTCAATTTCACGTTTCGTGGGACACGACCCAGGACAAGTACTTCCCGGATAAAAAATATTACAAATTGTGTTTTCTATTATGAGATTTCTACTTATATTTCTCTTTTTGAGAAGTATTTGGAAAGAATTCTACGGATTATTACTATAAGTGTAATAAAATTTGATTTCACACCAAATTTGAGGCGCCGTGTTGCCGGGGAAGTCGTGAACGATTGTTGAAGAATATTCGTTGAAGTAGAGTTTTGAAGACCCTTCCTTTGGAAGTTATTTTGCTATTTTTTGTAGGAAAATATAAAAAGTTCATTAATTCGATTCCTATCGAATTAAGTAAAAAAAATAATAATAATAAACATTTGGATACTAGCTATCCATCTTAAACCATTCCAATAAACAACAAAACAAATCGTGAAGTACTTGCGAGGTACGACGGACCTTTAAGTTTACAAACTATAAGGTGAGTTTAAGGAAAAGTGATAGCTACTTATTAAGTAGTCATTGCGGCTCGCTAAGCTTTTCCGCTCACTTGTGCGTATTCTTAGAGACTTATCGTGAAGCTTGTAATAAACGATTACCAAAAATATTTTTGTTTTCATTCTTATTAAAAACTAAAAAATTGTAATTCTCCCCAAAAATAATCTTCTTAATCTCAAATTCTACTTTCTCTTATTTTCACTAGTGCATGCGCACTCGCTCCTCCTTGGAATATACTATTCCAAGAAGACGTAATAGTCGACGATCTCGACACCGACAAGAGGCAATCCCTCTCAATTTGGATCCGATTCCAATGGCCGACGACCGACCTATGGCCGAGCAACTCCAAGCTCCCACCGGGGGGTTTGAAAGTGCTATAGTTGTACCAATAATAAATGCTCAAAACTTTGAACTTAAATCCTCCCTCATTAATTTTGGTACAAACCCGAATTTTTCGAGAGGTAAAGATGAGGAGCTCATGCTCATATTCGTCATTCGAGAGCATTACCAACAACCTAAAGTACCCGGATGTACCCAAACACCACCCATCAATCTTCCTTCTCTTTCCATTTTCCATCTGATGGGGTTGCCAAAACGTGGCTCAACAAAGAACCCCCGAATTCTATTCTCACATGGGATGACTTAGTTTCTAAGTTTATCAACGTTTTCTTTCCACCTTCTAAGACCACCAATCTTCGGAACGAAATTACGAATTTTTGTCAAATTGCTCAAGAATCTTTCCCCGAAGCTTGGGAGCGTTTCAAGGAACTTCTAAGGAAGTGTCCTCACCATGGTTTTTCACTCATGCACCAATTAGATACATTCTACAATTCGTTGAGCTATAATGATCAAGATTCTCTTAATTCCGTTGCCGGTGGAAATTTTCTCTACAAAAGTCCAACCGAAGGGTTACAAATCATAGAGAATAAAGCCAAAGTTAGATGTTCACGGAACGTCGTGATGCGAGTGAGTACGAATGCTCCTCCATCTATCTAACTCATCATCTAGCTTTGAGTTCCAACAAATGGCAGCAGCATTAGAGGAGAGGATAAGATGACTTTGACTTTTAGGAATGAAATGAATGAGATGAAAAACATGATGAAAGCTCTTGTGCCTACTCCCGTTCCGATTAAAGCGGTTGAGGAAAGGTGTACCACTTGTGGTAGTAATCATAGTTTTAATGTGTGCCCAATGACTAGAGGAGGTTATGAGTACCCGGTTTATCATGATAATTTCCAACAATTTCAACAAACCGCTTCGGTTGGTAATTTTGTTCAAAATGGAAATTCCGGGTACCGTACTCCCACATTGGCAAACCAAATAAGACCACCAGGCTTTAATCAACCCAATCCACAAGCTTCTAGACCTAACCAAGGATACAATGCTAATCAAGGGTATAATGGGAATAGAAATGTGAACCAAACCAATCAAGTTAACCATGGAGCTAACTCGGGCTTAACTCAACAAGTTCAAGCTTATCCAGTCCCGAGTACTCAAGCTCCGGTTGCTTATTCAAGGTTTGAGGCCTATACAAAAGCAAATGATGTTACTTTGAATAATTTGCAAAAGAATTTGAATGATTTCAAGAGAGCAACAAGATTTTCAAAATGAGCAAAGAAATTTTCAAAATATGATGCTCAACATGTTTCAAAAGCAAATGGGAAATAGCAATGCATCAAGTTCAGGAACTTTACCTAGTAATACCATCACAAATCCAAGGTGTGAAGCTAGAGCCATTACGACTCGAAGCGGACTTTCTTACACACCGGTGCCACCAATTCCTCCTCCTCTCTATGATGTTAATGAACCTTTGACTGAGAAGGAAACCGAGGTGACCAAGGATAATGTGCTACCGAGTACCAAAGACATCCAACCTCCGGTTATCAAAAAATCTCATGACCCGGTCAAGCCGGTTGGCAGTCCAATTTCTCCGGAGCCTTCTTCTGCTCAAGTTGATAATTCTCCACCTTCAAAAGAATCTTCTAAAGAGACCCGTCTTCCATATCCTTCTAGGGTAGAGCATGAAAAGAAAGGTGAAAATGATAAAGTGCAAATCCAAAAGTTTTGGGAAATGTTCAAAAAGATTCATGTGGACATTACCAAGTATCAAAAGATGTTAAAAAGCTTGTTGTCAAACAAAGAAAAGTTGAATGAGATGGCTAATACACCAGTGAGTGAAACTTGCTCGGCGATCATTCTCAAAAAGCTTGGGGATCCCGGACAATTTCTCATCCCGTGTACTTTTAGTGAACTTAAATGCAAAGCTTTAGCCGACCTAGGTGCCAGTATCAACCTTATGCCACTCTCCGTATACACAAAGTTAGGCCTCCCCACATTATAATCTACCAGGATGACCTTAGAACTAGCAAATTGCTCTCTTTGTGTTCCTAAAGGAATTGCTAGAGATGTCTTGGTCCCGGTGGGAAGATTGACTTTCCCGGCCGATTTTGTTGTAGTAGACTTTTGTTGGAAACACGAAAAGTGTCAGTCACTTCCAAAGTTGTAACAAGTCTTAGCTCGTAGTTAGAATGAGGATTAGATTAGTAATCTAATCCGGCCCAAGGCCCATGGGTGGCCCAACTCCAGCCCATGGCCGGCCTCTATGTAGTATTTATATCCTTCTCCTAGTCTTGGAGAGGGTTGGTTGTTCCATTGTTAGTTGTTCTATTATTCATACATTTTATTAATACATTCATCCATTTCCATCCAAGTTTCACTCTAACAATCCAACCCACATCTCACTCTTGTTCTTGCTTGATAAGAGGAGCGGGCTAGATTCCTAGAAGCTTCACTCCAAGGCTATAAATAGAGAGCAAGCCTCACACACACAACATCTCCTTTTTCTCGTTTTTTGGTAGTTAGTAGTTTAAGTAAAAATTTCATTTTCATGTAACTTGCTCTTGTAATTTTCATTTTCAAAGTTTTGTATTCAGTTTTAAATTAATAAAATCATAGTTTACTTGTTCATAATTTGTTTTTACCTATAAGCTTTTATATATCTCAAATGCTTTTGTTCAACTGTTTCACAAGCTACTCATATAAGCTCATCTCAGCTCTCTAAGTCTCTAAGCTTAGATTGAGCTCAGGTTAATGATTAATCTACTTAAACAATCAAAATTAGCTTAATACCTATGCTTAATAAAAATTTTGGTTGCTTGGATGATAAGCTTACTCTGGAAGAGCTTATTGGACTTTACTAGCTTATCCTTGTGATAAGCTAGAGCTTATTGACAGCTCTTTGAGCAAATTAAGCCTTTGTTTAGCTAAGGCATTTGTAAGTTCTCATTTATCTTTTCTGTCCTTAATTTCATAGTTTGAATCTGCTTAATCTGCTTATTTACTTGTTTATTTGTGCTTATAATTACTTATTATGTCTTATTAGTTAAGTTTGATTATCTGTTTTTAGCTTTAATAGTCTAGATCATAGTTTTCTTCATATTGTCTCATAAAATCAATAAAAATCCAAAAATATTAGCATAACTAGTAGCTTAATGATTCTAGCTTATTTGATTGTTGGTATAAGCTCATAAGGTCTGTTAATAGTTGTTTGTTAATCATGTAATTAAGTCTTGTTCACATAGATCTTAATTTCTATTAAGCTTGAAATGAATTTTTGATAAAAATAAGGGGGTGTTTGGCATAGCAGTACTAACTATAAGTTAGTACTGCTAGTGGCCATTAGGTCTTTAGATTTTGGTTTTAATCTTTCATTTAAAATCTGTTAAGCTAGATTTAATAAAGCTAGTTAGCAGTTAAATAATTTCATAAGTAAGAATTAAAAATGTTGGAAACACAAAAAGTGACGTCTCTTCCAAGTTGTAATAGGTCTAGCTCGTAGATTGTGTCATGGTTAAGTATAGAAGCTAAATCCTGCCCAAGGCCCAATAGGAAGCCCATCATAAGCCCATGTGGCCCGGCCATCATGTAACTCTATAAGCCATACCTAGCTTGGAGAGAGGTTGGTTGTTTTATTTTTCCTATTTCCACATAGTAAACAACACATCATCCATTCATAGACCATTTTCTCTCACTAAAACATCACAACCCACATCTCTCTCTCTCTTGTTCTTGGTAGATCATTAGATTACATGTTTTCTTTAATTGGTATCAAGAGCCATGGAGTGGTGTGTTTAGTTTTTGTGTTTGTCTTGTGATTTGTGTTCAAAATCTTTATAAAGAACAAAATTTTTGATTTCCAAATTTATTGCCGTAAAAACCTAAAGTTTTTCATTTTTAATTATTTCCCTACTAGGGGTTAGGTAACACGATTTATACAATAATTTTTGCTAAAACCATCAAAAATATCTTTTTTAGTTTTGAAAATTTGAGTTTCGTAGTAGTTGGAACCGAAAACGATTACAAACCGACAAGAATAGCCGATCTAGTATTTCTTTTGACAACTCGAAACGAGTTGTCCTGTTTTAAGAACCGAAACTAGCTAAGTAGTAGTTGAACCAAATGAGTACACAACCGAACAAGAATAGGCCGACCTAGTATTTCTTATACACCGAACGAGTTTGTCTGTTTCAAGAACAGAACTAGCTAATTTATAGTGGGAAACCGAACTAGTTGTTGTCAGTTGGAAATCTGAAACTTGTTAACCCGAACGAGTAACCCGAACAAGCATGAGCCCCAACTAGCTTAGTTGTTTAACAACCTAACAGAGGATAACCGGAACAAGCTAGCCTACACTAGCGTAAAAATTATTTGACAACCGTAACTAGATAACCGACAAGCTATAGCGAACCCAACTGAACCGATCTAGTTTAACTCTTTGTCAACCGAACAAGTGGACCGAACTAGTTTGTCCCTTTGAAAACCGATCTAGGCAATTTCTTTGTCAACCGAACTAGTCAATTCCATTTAAGACACGTTAACTCAAAGTTCTAAATTATACGGGATTAATTTCTTTTGACTGTAAAAGCCCGAAACAAACACTTGTTTTCCCGGTTTGGTCGAGAATTGTAAAATCCCGTGTAATTTCATTTCAAGACTCAACAAACACATAACCAAACACAATTTCTTTCTACCACCGATCGATCAATTTGTAATCTTTTTGATACCACAATGACGACTCTTGCCGATAAGTCACTTCTTTCAGAGGAAGACAACAAACCACCAATGCTTTGAAAACACGTTGTATGATTCTTTCTTTGGAAGAGCCGAATGGAACTGTATATGTTTAATAGACCTCATGGAAGAATGATTCTTGCCTCTGTTGAAAAAGGACCACTCGTTTGGCCTTCAATCACTATGGATGGAGCAACAAGGCTTAAGGAATATATTGAACTGACTCCCGCTGAAGCCATTCGAGCTGATTGTGTATTCAAAACAATAAACCACATTTCTCCAAGCCTTCAACAGATAGTATTTCCTTGTTAGTCAACATCGTGTTGGCAAAGATCTTATGGGAGAAATTAAAATACTGCTTAATAGGTGGAGGGTGCAGGAACTTCTTAAAAAAAACAAGAAACGAGAATGCAAGCTGTATGATGAATTCGATAAGTACACATACAAGAAAGAGATCGTTACATGAGTACTACTTGAGTTCAACTTTGATACTCAATGATATGAACATCCTACAAGATGCCCCATATAGCAAATTTCAAGTTAACAATAAGTTTTTAAACACTTTCCTGAAGAATGGAGCAAATTTTGTAATGATGTTAAATTGGACAAAGACTAGCTACTGCCAATATTGATCAAGCTTCATGCTTACCTGCAACAACAACGAAAGACATGAAAATGAAGTTCGGTTGATGCATGAACGTAACCTCCGATCTTCTTGCTTTAGTTGCTAATCTCACAATTTACCTCCGTCAACCTATCCATCTCATTCTACCACACTCTCCCGAACTCCCCCCCCCCACCTTTTTTTCAACTTCAACATCATGTTTCACATACCGTCTTCACAGTTTGTAACACCTTTCAGAGCTCAATAATTCACAATAAGACACCAGTCAATTAACACCTCTTTCAATCACGTATCCATCAAATGAGTACCAATCCTCAGTTCACCACAACGTTTATTCTCCACAATCATCCATCCCATAATTGGAATATGCTCCCACAACTTACCAACATCAACTATCTGAATTTTCCCAACCAGACTCCAGTCTAATTATTCTAGTGTTCCAGAAAGGGGATGATCCAATTGATGCGATCAATCACATGATGTCATTCTTAACTGCTGTTGTCACATCCCGGTATCCTACTACCAATAATCAGCTAAGGACTTCATCAAACCCTCGTCAACAAGCTACCATCTATGATGGAAAAGTAACTGTGCAACCTGTTCAGGGGAGACAAACTACTTATGCTACTGGAACAACGAGAAAATATACTCCTGGAGCAAGTGGAAGCAACACAAGGAAACAACAGACTATCATCTGTTACAACTGCAAAGGGGAGGGTCATATTTCCAAGCAGTGTACTATTCCTAAGAGAAAAAGGGATGAAACGTGGCTCAATGATAAAGTGTTGCTGGTTCAAGCTTAAGCAAGTGGTCAAGTTTTAACAGAGGAAGAAATAGCATTTTTGGCAGATCCAGGACTTCTTGACACTCAAACCTCTCAGACTGTCATTACCCACAATGCTGCTTATCAAGCCGATGATCTGGATGCCTATGACTCTGATTGTGATGAACTTAACTCAGCCAAGATTGCTCTCATGGCGAATCTTTCCAGGAATGGCTTAGATGCACTCACTGAGGTACACAATTCGGATAATCTGGCCTATGATTTAATCAATCAAAGTGAGCAGATAATGACGTCTTCTGAACAGTCTAATAATGTGAATCAGACAGAAACTGAAATAACCAGTGATAGCAATATCATTCCTTATTCTCAGTATCTGAGTGCTACACAACAGGAAACTGTACCCAGAAATTCTAACGTCTTTTGCTCAACAAGATGCCCTGATATTATCTATGTTTAAACAATTAAATACCCAAGTGAAGAACCTGCACCAATGTTAACTGTGAATATAAAAGTGCCAAATAAAACTTTTGAATACGAGTTGACAGATATAAAGAAAAGAGGTTAAAGATTTGTAAAGAAATGTAAAATGTTGAGAAAAATTTTTTTCAGGATCAAATGAACATATGGCCGAGATTGAACGTCTTAACAAACTCTTTCTGAATAAGTGCAAGAAAATGATTCTTTAATGAAAACTTTTTCTGATCCTAAAACAATGATTTAAAAAATGGAAGAAAACATAAATATTGATAGAGAAATTGCTTTAGAAAAGAAAATTAAGCAACTTGATAATATCATTTTCAAAAGAGGTCAATCTGCGCAAACTGTTCATATGATGACTAAATCCAAAATTTGTTATGATCATTCCACAAAACAAGCTATCGGTTTTGAAAAACCTTTCTATCTAAAGAAAGTTCGGGAGTCAAAGCCAAAACTGTATGACGGGAATGTCATTCTTAAAATGGATACTATTGTGATTCCTGATTCTGATGAGACATTAATGCTTTGTGAAGAGAGTCGTTCAAAAATGCTTTTGAAAGAACAACAAAGATCAATGGTTGTAAAAAATAAAGTGAACACTAAACCCATTAATTATGCTGTTCTTAATAACGATTACAATAAACGATTTGTTTAACAATCTGGTTTATACATTGAACATGCCTATTGGAAAGCGACTTCGGTCCCACCTTTAGACCATCTCCTTATCTTCCACAACCAACAAAGTTAGGTTCAAAATAATTCCATAAAGTGAGTATGGTGAATACTAGCTTGAAAGAGCTTAAACGCCATCTTGCTGGCTTTGATCAGGTTGTCAAAGAAAGAACCACTGCCACAGCTATCACTGAGGGCACGTGGGGGTTTGAACATACAAAGGCTTGTTTTCGAGATGAAATTATTCCGTTTATAAAAGAATTAAAAGATATCTTCAATAACTTCAATCAATACTTGGTTGATGAACTTGCCGATGTCCAAAATGTCTTTTTATCAATAGAAACATAGCAGACGATACAACATCGCTTGGAGTCCAGAACTTTCAAAGTTAAAATGAATCAAGTTTTGAGTGAAAATGAACGACTCTTGGCACAAGCCATTGATCATGATATTGTAAAAATTGTTGTGAATTTGTCTGTGAATGATGGTTGTGAAACTGTGAATGAATGTCAAAAGTGTCTCGAACTCAAGACTGAGCTTCTCAACAAAAAGGATGTTGTTGATAAAGAAAACCATAAACGATAAACTTTGTAAGAGTTTTACAACTCTTGAAAAACATTGCATCACTTTGGAAGCTGATT
This sequence comes from Tanacetum coccineum, assembly GCA_026074375.1. Lineage (NCBI taxonomy): Eukaryota > Viridiplantae > Streptophyta > Magnoliopsida > Asterales > Asteraceae > Tanacetum > Tanacetum coccineum. Next base: position 22,820 of record BQNB010069910.1, read on the forward strand.
CTCAACTTAATCAAGAAAATTTTCAACAGAAAAATAGTGTTTTAGATCAAAATGCTCCAAGTTTTACTCAGTTGTTTGAATTAAGTGAATTGAGAGCTCAGTCTCAAGAGAAAGACACAGTCATTGTCAAGTTGAAAGAGCAAATTAAGTCCTTAAGAGGAAATGTGGATGATAGTAAAGTCAAAATGGACATGGATAAAATTTGAGAACGTCTTAACATGAATTGGACATAGAGTACAAAACTTGTTTGTTGAGAATGAGCATTTGAAACAGACTTATAAGCAACTTTATGACTCGATTAAACCAAAACGTGTTCAATCAAAAGAACAATGTGATGCGTTAATCAAACAAGTCAATATAAAGTCTGGGGAAATTTCTGATTTAAATGCAAAACTTCAGGAACAAGGTTTGGTCCTAGCAGCCCTAAAAAATGAGTTAAGGAAACTTAAAGGAAAAGCTTTAGATAAGGAGGCTATTGAGACCCACTCTGTTGATCCAAAAGTGTCTAAGGATAATGTGGAACCAATCACGCCCAAATTGTTGAATAAAAGGACTGCTCACTCCTCCTATATTAAGCACACTCAGGAAGAAGCTTTCGTCCTTAGGGATATAGTCGAACATGTAAAAGCGAATTATCCTCAAGATTCACTTTTAGAGTCTGCCTTTAGGTATACCAAAGTCATTCAGGAATTGCTTTCACACATAAGTAGGACTTGCCCTAGCATCAACAATTTTGATCCTCAATTAGTTGCGGTCACACCGAGGAAAAAGGACAAGAAAGTTAGGTTTGCCGAATCACTCACATCCACAGAAAACACAAAAACAGACTCGACTTCAAACATAGTTTCTAACAAGCATGTGTTGCATTCTACAGGAGTAAGACTTTCTACTAGTGCTAGCGGATCACAGCCTTCAGGCAATTACCAAGGAATGATAAAGATTCATCAAACACCAAGTAGAATTCGAAGAATAAAGTGAAGCTACACCCAGAAACGTTAAATCTAGTTTGAATAAAAGGAATGGTACTGTTAAAGTTAATGGATCTGCGTCTGTGCAGAATTCCAAGAAACATGATAATTCTGAATTATGGTCTGTAATTAACCGGTGATGATTGTCATGTCTCTGATAATTTATGTTGTAACTAATTCTATGAACGATGTGAAATTCCGTGCCTAAACCTACAGAATAAAAAAATCTTAAGAGAGATTTGGAAACCAACAGAAAAGTGTTCATTAAGCATGGTGATATATTTTGAAGACCTACCGGTCGTCGGACCTTCACTATTGTAGGAAATGTGGCCCTTTAACTAGGATTTACCACTACTAATGAAGTGCCTTCTAGGAAACCAAATAGATTCCTAGAATTCTGAAATCACGCTCGAAAGACCTGTAGTTAATTGGTATATTCAAGGAAACCTAGGAAGAATAAGAATATTAAGTCCTTTCAAAACTGAGGTTATAAAAACAATATCTACTAACAAACAGGAACCTAGTAAATCCTGGGGATCAATAAAAACCAATGTTCCATCTTCTCTTAATGGATGCCATGTTGTTCCATATCGTCCTCGGTGGTATTTGGACTCGGTTGCTCGAAGAACATGATCGAAGATCGCTCTCAGCTCACCAGATTCATCAGTAAATTCTTGTGGGATACAATTAAAATCGTAAAATGATCAATTGCAGAATGATAATGGGTTATTGAGACATCAGATTGGGAATGTTACAATTTCAAGGGTTTATTACAATTGAATACTTGGCATAATCTATTTTTCTGTAAGACAAATTCTGTGGATTCCAATCTCGAAGTGGCTTTTCGTCAACACACATGCTTCATTCGCAATCTAGAAGGTGTTGATTTATTAACGGGATCTCGAGGGGATAATCTTTATACACTCTCACTTGGGAATAGATTGGTGGTTTCCTCTCTCTTTATCTCATGTCAAAGGCCTCTAAAACAAGTCTTGTTATGGGCATCGTCGTCTATCTCCACTTGAACTTTTGGTGCTATAATCACATCTGCAAGAACATGGACTGTCCGAGTCTCCCTAAGCTCAAGTTTTGAAAAGGTATCACTTATGTTCTGCATGTGCATTAGGCAAAAGTTCAAAGAAACCCCACAAACCCAAATTTGAGGACACCAATCAAGAAAAACTCTATCTGATGCATATGGATCTGTGTGGGCCAATGCTGACGCATATGTGTCAATGGAAAGAAGTACTCAGTCCTCGTTATTGTCGATGACTACTCTTGATTTACATGGGTAAAATGTTTGCGATCAAAAGATGAAGCTCCAGCTCTTATTATCAATTTTTTGAAGATGATCCAAGTACGGCTTAAGGAAACCGTCCGTCGCATCAGAACAGATAATGGAACTGAGTTTGTTAATCAGACATTGCGTGAATATTATGAGAAGGTTGGCATCTCTCATGAAACATTAGTTGCACGCTCTCCACAGCAAAACGGTGTTGTTGAAAGACGAAATCGTACGCTAATTGAAGCAGCCCGCACTATGTTAATTTATGCAAAAGCTCCTTTATTTCTATGGGCCGAAGCGGTTGCCACAGCCTGTTATACCCAAATCGTTCCATGATACGTCATCGGTCAACGGTGAAAACACCATACGAGCTTTACCACGACAAACATCCCGTTCTATAGTAATCTTCAATGATTTTGTGCACTCTGAACCGCAAGCGACTTGATTGCGAGAATTTGGGCAAGTTACAACCGAAGGCTGACATTGGTATTTTCATTGGCTATGCACCCACGAAGAAAGCATTCCAGACGTACCAGACGAATAATTGAAACCATTCATGTTGAATTTGATGAGCTGACCGCGATGGCTTCTGAACACAGCAATTCAAGACCCGCACTTCATGATATGACTCCTGTAACAATCAGTTCAGGACTCGTGCCAAACCCTCATCCTTCAACACCATTTGTACCACCTTCGAGATCTGACTGGATTTATTGTTTCAACCATGTTTGATGAGTCCTTAATCCCCCACCTTATGTTTGAATACAAGCACCGATAAGTCATTGTTCCTATTCCTGAAGTAGTTAGTCACCTAACATAATGCCTGTATTAACTGCTCACCTACCTCAACTATAGTTAGATCAATGAGCACCATCACCAAGTAACTCTCATACAACACAAGAAAATCAAACTCCTATCATTTCTCATAATGTTGAAGAAGATAATCATGATATTGAAGTCGCACATATGGGTCATGATCCGTACTTTGGTATTCTAATTCTAGAAGTTGCTTCTGATCAATCCTCATCATCGGATTTATCATTACAGCAATTGTGCCCTCCCATCACCAGTTTTCTGAAACACAATAGCAAATGGACTAAGATCATCCACTTGAGATATAATTCGGTAATCTTGACAGACCAGTTTCCACACGACTACAACTCTATGAACAAGCATTATTCTGCTACTATGATGCCTTTCTCACATCAGTCGAATCTAAGAACTATGAAGACGCATTAACTCAAGCATGTTGGATTGAAGCTATGCAAGAGGAACTTCATGAATTTAAACGTCTTGAAGTTTGGGAACTTGTTCCTCCTCCTGATAAAGCATTGGTCATCACTCTTATAAGGTTAAGCTTGATGAGTTACGAGGTCTCTGAAAAACAAGGCTCGTTTGGTCGCTCGTGGTTATCGTCAAGAAGTGGGAATCGATTTTGAAGAGTCCTTCACTCACGTTGCAATATTAAGAAGCTAATATTGAACTTTTTCTAAGCGTTTGCTGCTCATAGAACATGGACGTTTATCAAATGGATGCTTGAAGACTTGCCCCCGTTTCTGAATGGTAATCTGCCGGGAAGAGGTTTAGTTACCAACCGTTACGGAATTGTGGTCCAGACAAACCTAACTAAGTGTACAAGCTGAAGAAAGCCTCTTAAGGGTTACAACAACACTAACGCGCGTGGTATGATATGTTGTCTTCATTCCTGATATCCAATGACTTCTCAAAAGGCTCAGTGATGCCCAACTCATGTCAAAGTCGTAGCAGAAGGCCAAGGAAACTACTGTACTGATACAAATAATTGTCGATGACATTATCTTGTTCATCTACTCCTGAACTTTGTGATCTATTCGCTAAAATCATGGGTTCAAAATTCAAGATGTCGATGATGGGTAAAATCTCATTTTTCTAGAACTATAGACAGATTTCTCAAAAGTCCCAGAGGCATCCTTCAAAAACCAATCTAAATATGCTCTGAATCACTAAAGAAATATGCTTTGAATCTTTGTGACCCAGTTGATACTAAACCCATGGTGTGAGAAATCCAAACTGGGTGAGGATAAATAAGGGAAAGCTGTAGATCAGTCACAACTATCAGTGGTAATGATTGCAGCCCTCCTTTATCTTACAGCCATAGACGTCTGACCATACAAATATGCTAATGCATGGTTCCCGGTATCAGGCTCGACCTAAACCAAAAAGCACATAAAAGCGTTAAAAATATACTTTTGGTTATCTATCAAGACTGTACAGCGAGGGGACTTTGTATCCGAAAGGAATTCTTCCATGTCCTAACAGCTTTGCTTAATGCTGATCATCTGGTTTGTTGCAAGATACACGCCGTAGCACATCTAGTAGTATACAACTTTTGGTTGTAGACTTGTGAGCTAGTCCCGTGTTCGAAAAGGCATGAAAAGCGCTGCGATATCCAGTACTGAAGCTGATATATTTCTTTGTCCGGATTGTTGTGCTCAAGTCCTATGGATAGATCACAACTTACCGACTACGGCCTTGGATTCAACAAAATTCCAATGTACTAAAGATAACAAAAGCGCTATTCGCCTATGCTGCAACAACGTTTCAACATCCAGATCCAAGCATATAGACATCAGATTTTACTTTCATCAAGGAACATGTTGAAATGGTGTGGATTGAACTTTACTTTTGTCAATACGGAGTATCAATTGGCGGACATCTTCACTAAAGCTCTTGGCCGAGAAAGAATTGAATTTCTAATCAACAAGCTGGGTATGCGAAGTTTATTTACGCCAAGACTTTGAAAAAGTTGCGATGACGTGACGAATAGTGGAGGTACCTATTCCGAAAATATCCTTTGGTATCTATTTATAATAATATAACTCAGAAAAACCAAAAATATTTTCTTTTTATAAATTTTTTTCAAAAACAAAATACAAAATTAAAAAATGAGAAAATACAAAAATAAGTTTTCAAATGGCATGTCTTTTGAAAATCGATAACATTTACGGTCTTAGAAATGTCATTCAACAATGATACGAGGTCCTGTAGAATTAAGTTCGAGCATAGAAGTTACTAAATGTTTTCAAAAATGTCATAATTGGCTTGCTAATATTTCAGATAGTAACCGCCTTTACATCAACCTGAGGAAAACATGTCGACTAAAAGACAGTTTTTCCTTAACAACCGGGAATTTATTCTCCGGCATGGTCTACTATATGACCATAGCAAAAGGCATGTGATTACTTGGCTTCACAACCCTGCTTCCATATTTTCCAAAAGCGTTACGTTCATTGTCATTTATTAGTATAAAAAAGAGAATTCTTATATTATCATGGTATTTGTTGTTTTGTCACATAAACAAATCATTCAATCACTGAAAACATTTTCATCATACATTATTTCTTCTCAACAACGACTACCTAGTACAGCGTCTTTAAAATGATAAACGGGGTCATTGTTTGAGGGGGAGAGAATGTCAAATCATCCCGTCATGATAACATGAGCTTTTAAAGGGAAAAGGGTTTAAACAATAACAGAATATCTCTTGGTTTGTAAATTAATTAAGTTTAGCTTGCTTGTGCCTTATGTGTTATTTGTTTATTCCTTTAGGGTGTAGTTTGCTAAATTATGTCTATAGGTATGAAGAGTTTAAAACACCAAGGACCATATGTGCTATGTGTTTAACTTGAATATATCTTATAAAACTTAATTAGCAAAATATAATAAGTTATGTAAACATGAGGGTACCAAATGTTAAAAATAAAATTGTTTTATATCAAGCCCAAAAACCACCCCCCAAACCCTGCCACTGTTTCATAACACACACACACCACACACACACTTCAAAAACCCAGACACCGCGCACACCACACGTCAACCGCACCTTCAATCCTTCACATCAAGAATTACTCAACTTAAGGTATTATTGTTACAATGTTTCTCATAACACCAATTAACACCATCTCATTCGAAATTGACATTTTAATGAGAGGTTTGATCTCGATAAACCCTAAAATCAAAATTAGGGGTTCAATCAAATCAAGGCTTAGTGAAAATCCCTAAATTGAATAGTGGTTTAGATCAAGATGGGGTGTAGACCATCATGTTAAAACAGTTTTGTTGATTGTTGTGATTTAAATGTTTCTTTTGTTTGATCTAGTGCTCGAAAAATATAGGTTTATCATAATTAATGTATTAAAGTTATGGGTTTTGAGTGGGATTGCAATAACATGCTTAGTTGTTTCAGCTAGACTCATGTTTGAGCTCTATTTAAGAAAGCATAAACAATATTAGTCTAGGTTAATTTCTTGGTTCGATAGTTTCATGTTCTCGTATAATGTCATATTCGTATCAATGTGAACCTAATTGTTTTTATGATTTAACATGAGCTATGTTAGACTAATATCATATGGAAAAACCTTGCTTGAAAAATTGGTTAAAAGTTGAAATCGATCAAACCAAATTTTAACATGAACTGAACCAGTTCAAGTTTCCCATGAACCGAACGAGTAAAATGGGCAGACCAAATGAATATATAGTAAAGACCTGAAACGAGTCCCTAATATTCAGTATGACCGAACGATAAATTTAAGTGTGAAACGATCGAGTGTGATCTAGACGGAGTGAATATGTAGTGTGGACCGAACGAAGTGTAAAAAGGAGTGGGCCGAACGAGAAAAGTTTGCTATGACCGAACGAGTAAATATGAAATTGGACCGAACGAGTAAACTTGTTTGTGAACCGATCGAGTGAAAAATGAATGGAAACAGATCTTGTGCATACTTTTGTGAGTCAAACCAATAAATAATTATATTGTGATCCAAAACAAGTGGGCTATGAGTAAGAATCATAACACAATTTTTGACATAACATACGTAAGATCAATTTTATTTACTAAGGTAAAATAAACAAGTCTCTATTTAAAATAACATTAAAAATCTTGACAAAACCAAAGTTTAACCTACTACAACTTAGTTGTTAGCCATTATAGGTCCTTGTCTCATACGCCATTAGTCTATCTAAGATGATTGATCTTCAAAAGTGTTAAAAGTCATACAGGTTTCTAGGACCGTCATTGATTGTGTCATATTATAAAATTGGCAAGTTAACCTCCTTATCTTAAACAAAATCATGAAATCTCAAAGGCGATAAGATCGCTTTGGATGATGCTTTGGTGCTCCTACGAACCAGACTTAAGATTAGCAAATGCAATCTTCGATTAAGCTCCGGGTGCACTTCAAAGGAAGCAACACTCAAGTTGTATATGATATGTTAAAGCTCAGAGAAATTGATACAACCTTTCTATAAAGCAATTCAAGTCTCGTCGGCTAGCTGTTTCCTGAGATCTACATGCAAGATTCTAGGCCTCTGCTTATATTCATAACCGATCTGTCAGATTCAAGATGAACAACAAAAAGCACATTCTCAATCTTGATCAATTCAGAGACATACTTCAAATTTGCCCTAAAGTCGGTAATGAGAAGTTTGAAGAACCACCTCTTGAGAAGGAGATTCTCGCATTTCTAGCCAGTCTTGGTCACTCTGGAGAAATAAGAAAGATCACTGATGTCAATGTCAATAAGCTGCATCAACCCTGGAGATCATTAGCGCTCTATCATCAACATGATGTCTAGTGTAAAATATCCTAAACGACGAGTTCTTCGTCCTTTCTCAGCTTAAATCTTTTTGGGAATGTACAATAACAAGAAGTTGTTTATGCATATCTTCTGTTGGGAGGACTTCAATTTAACAGATTGAGAACAAGAATTCAAGAAGGCAAATGCATGTACTATCCTCGTTTTACCAAGCTAATCGTCAACTTTGTCATTGCTAAAGACCCTTCAATTCCTCGAAGAAACAAGGTTAATTGGCACTATGCCAGAGATGACCCAATGTTCACGACAATCAATGTCATCTCAAGGAATGAAGACACTCCAGTTTACGGACAATCTACCAGCAAGTTAACAAACTAGGACATGCCGTAAATTCTTAATCATACAAAGAGTAATAATGCAATTAGCTTCAGAGAAAGATTCGCTCCAAAGACAAAAGCAAGTAAGTAAGAAGCTGATTCTGATTGCAACCACTAGCAGAAGCCTCCAAAGTCCCTAAAGAAAAGAATGCAAAGAAGACTGAGAAAAGTAAGCAAAGGCTAAAGAGTTAGAAACTATCTCTAAGGCAATGATGACAGAAGCTGAGCAACTCAAGATAATCACCAAAGAGACTAAAGAGACTCACATCTCTCATCGCCGAGCGGGTCTGGTGTGGATGAAGGAACTAGTGTTTCACCAGGGGTTCCCGATGCACCTGATTATGACTCAGATGATGATATCTCCTGGAAGTCAAGTGAAAGATAGAATCAAGAATGAAGATAAAAATGAGAAGCATAAGAATCGTTCAAATATGACGATGATGCTAAAAGTGGAGATGATCGAACTCAACATCAAGATGAGCAAGATGATGATGATTAAGCAACAACTGATACTGAAGATGATGGATGATTTCATTCATCCAAAGCGTCACAACTCAGATGATGAAACAGACACAACGAAGAAGGAAAACTGATGAAGATGACACCTTCGATCCTATAGTTCATACACCCTCTCATGTTTCATCCTCAATGAATGAAGACAAGTGGACCAATGTAAGTTGAAGGGTGGATGTGAAGGAGAAAGTCGGATGAAGAGCTACATATGTCAAGGATCAAGGCAACTAGGCGGAACAGAGATACCTAATGCCAAGCTGAAGGAAGAGATATGTATAAGGCAGATGTTGTATTGGCCACAGAATCATGTAACCCAGGAAATTTGAAAGAACACTCATGTGACCCTAACTCCTATAAATCCTGATGGTCAACAACAGAGTTCTTCTGTATCATCTGGCTTCGTCTCCAACATGCTAAATCCAAATCAAGATACCGGTTGTGAATGCTATAAATTTGACATAATGTTAAAGCAACATCTCAAGTATATATTCCTGTCACTTCCATTGGCGGAGCCACCTTCTTTGCACCAAAACCAATCGTCCTCCAACACCGAATCCTCTCTTCATTCAATTACAACAACCACCAATCCTGACACCGGCTACTACTCTAAGCTCCTCACTTCAAAATCTTCCTGACTTTGCTTCATTGTTTGGTTTTGATAACAGACTAAAAGCCTTAGAGGACAACTTCTCGGAATTCAAACAAACAAATCAATATGCCGAAGCACTCTCTTCCATTCCTGGCATCGTTGACCAGTACCTGGCAAATAAACTGAAGGAAGCAGTAGATGTTGAAGTCCAACTGAAGTATGATAGAATTCGAGAAGAGGCTCAAGCTGAAAATCAACAATTCCTTGATTCAATCAATGAAGGAATGAAGAAAGTAATCAAGGAACAAGTCAAGAGTGAAGTCTCAAAGATCACACCAAAAATTAAGAAGTTAGTGAACGAACAACTCGAGTCTGAGGTTCTGGTACGATCTTTAAAGGAAGCCAAGACGTCTCATGCTATAGCTGCTAATCTTTCGGAACTAGAGCTGAAAAAGATTTTAATTGACAAGATGGAAACTAACAACTCTATCAATAGGTCAGACACTCAAAGACAGCTCTACAAGGCATTAGTTGATGCGTATGAAGCTGACAAAATTCTGGTAGATACTTATGGCAATACGATCACAATAAAAAGACCTCGAGATGGAGCAGATGATGATCAAGAACCCTCCGCTGGAACAGACCGGGGGTCCAAAAGAAGAAGGTCGGGAAAAGAACCTGAATCTACCAGTGCTCCAAGAGAAAAGACAATCACGACAGCAGGAAAGACTACTACAGGTTCTAAGACTCACAAGCAATTTGCTAGCCAATCTACTCCAGTAGAGGAAACTATGCAATCTACAGATGTCTTTGAAGCACTTGCACATCAGGAATTTGAAACAGGAGTCCATGATGAACAAGCAGAAGAAGAGGTCCATCATCTTCCTGACTGGTTTCAACAAACTAAATGGCTACCTTCTCCTGATCATGCATGGAACAAGTTTGTACCTGCCGTTCATGAATCCGTCCAACCTTGGCTAAGCAATCTGGCAGGAAGACAAGACCCTCGAGAGTCATTCGATGAGCTAACAGACACAACATTTGACTTCACAGCTTTTGTGATGAACAAGCTAAATGTTAAAACACTAACACCTGAATTATTAGCAGGTCCAACATTTGAGCTGATGAAAGGAACATGCAAAAGCTTGACTGAACTTGAATACTTTTGTGAAGAAGTCTACAAAGCCACAATAGAAAAAT
>BQNB010069911.1:0-33324 GCA_026074375.1 Tanacetum coccineum
ATTATGCATAACCTGATCAACTATGAATAATTTAGGAAGAACCACGCTATGTCGGATAAATCGTCACCATTAAAACGCTTGGTAATTGAGATAAATGTTTAGGTTAAGCTTCCGGAAGGAGAAAATATTTTTACCCTGCTATGGATTTTTATGCAAGTAACACTATTCTTATCGACTGCATGGAGAGAGTCTCATGCGAGTCATTATGACCAAGTCATTCTGAAGCGGAAATACCTACGGTATTGTTCGGAACGAGTGTGTCTAGAAATGAGTAAAGCTTAGTTTGTAGTGTTTAAAATCGGTACATGTTGTGGAGATGTGTCAAGACCAAGTATAGTCGGTGTGCTAGTAATCGATGATAGATTTGAGCTATTAAGGGTGTGAACCTGATACCGACACTGAGAAGGGATCTTCTTTGAGATGTAAAGATTCCTAAGGTGGATGGAAGCTAAGAAGGTTACTTTAGAAAGTTAAAAGTGAATATTGGAGAAGACTTCTCCTACATCAAATGTGCCTTGTTAATGTTGTATCAACCAAAGGTCGTGAAGAAAATTCTTTTCGTCTCCCGCCAATGAGAGTAGTGGTAGTGTAGTTGTGACATACCTTAATCGTCATGGATTTTAATGAGACAATATACGATACTTGACCTATGGTTAAGTGTAGTGGCCCTTACTCCTGGACGTGACGACCTAAGGGCGTAATGAGTGGCGAATTGATTGAGATTCTAGCTAAATGGTAACGTCCATTTCTATTACTGGAGGAACAACCAAAATAGACAATGTCTTAAGTCGAGCGCCATTGAATTAGGATCGTGAGTATTTCGACTTGATGATTTGATTCATCAATGATGCTACGCGATGAGAAGGGACCAAACCAACGATGTTAGTCGCTATGTGGAAAGTTGAAATTTTTGAATTTTTGTCAGACGAGCAATAAGTCTTTGATGCTCATTGTTTTCATAATTGATTTTTATTTGTTATTTGACATTATGTGTTGTAGCGGGATTGTCGCCGCCGAATTATATGGGATATGTGCTATATGTGCTATGTGCTTTAAATGGTAGTGAGCGTTCATGTCACTTTTTTGTGGCCAATGATGCGGTTTAGGATGTAAGCGAATGGGTGTGATCGCCCAAGTGAGAATTTAGGACGTAATAAGGTGGGTGGACATCGCCAAAGGTCTTGTTGATGATTGTGGCTTGAAGTACCTATGAGAGTGAGTGTAGACCAATTAGAATTAGCCGTGTTTATGTTAGAATTATCGTCGAGGTGGCTTGAGTTTGTGGCAAGCTCGGTACGATGAGGAAAATGTGACAGGAGGGGTATAAACCTAAGTGTTAGAATGAATAATTATGCCAAAAGCTTCAAATGGAAGCGAATACGATATGTGATAATAATCGCCAATGCTTGGTTGAGAGTGAGTGTGATGAATGCCTTTGTATGAGGCCAATTCATCGAGTCATCATGTAAAAGATGGCGAGCATACAATAGGTACTTATGTGATTATCTGGGCATGTGTAACAATATCATAAGATAATTAAGAGATCTAATGTGTTTCAGATTTTTTTTTTCGCAACCAGTAAGGCATTATTGGATGAGACCGGAAGGGCGACATGTGTATTTTGGTTTTGAATAATGATGAGTATTTTAATTTGGATAATGATATAATTATATATATCGGTTTTGATTATTAATGTCTATCTTGGTTTTAGTTAGCGACGTATGCTTTAAAATTTTTGGTAACGATGTATATTCTTGGTTTTGAACATTGGTATAATTCCGTATTTAAGTGCGACATATATGTTGATTTTAATTAACGACATAAGTTTCGGCGTTGGTTTTGATAAGCGAGATGCGCTCAGTCTTCGTTGTTTTTTATGATCACCGATTAAGTTTGGATCGATCATCCCTTTTAGGAAAAATTCTTTTAAGAACGACGTGGTGATTATTTTAGTCGGGTATATTCCGCGACGTATATCGTCCCTTATGAAGGGCGCGACTATAAAAGTTAGAACGATGCGATTTGGTTTTGTTAAATATATCTTCGTGACACGTTTTGCCTCTTATAATAAGAGCCTCCACGATTGTATTTTTATTTTGTTGGTATAATTACCATTTATTTTGTTAATAGTCGGAGCGAATATTGCATCGCATATTTATTTTTAAAGGACGTAGTAGTCTGCGTGATGACGAGAAGTCGTCATGCCACGAAACTAAAAGCCGAATAAATACAAAAAATCGAATGATGAGAACTATTACAGGAAATACGAGCATTCGCGAGGACTATTTGGCGCTTAAAAATCAGCTCCAAGATCACCTTAAATGTTGGTGGAATGTAACAACCCGAATTTCACGACGCGTATGAAGATCGCGAATTCGGCGTCATAATATTTATTTTGTAGAATCATGTGAGCGAACGTCGACATTTAAATTTTTATTTGTCGTAAATAATTATTTTCGTATTTTATTACGAATAATTTTGAGAAATTTTGATAATTTTTATTTTTGACGTTTCGCGAGTCACCGTTTGACCGCGTGTTCGTTGAACGTTTTAAGCAACGTAAAAATTTTGACGCTTCTCGTTATTATTTTTAAGATCGTAAATTTATTATTTTATGGAATGTCGTCATTTTGTTCCTTGTCTTGAGGCGGATTCGTGTTTTAAAATGTACACATTTTATTAAATATTTTAAACCAAGAAAAATGTGACAGAAAATAAAATGGTCTCGGAGGTGAAATCTCGAGCCACGATATTTCATTATTTTTTTTTGTTTTTTTTATTTAAACCTTTAAATACAGTATTGTGTGTCAAAATCTTAAAGAGAAATATTGGAGGGCCATTTGTGTCATATTGCCAAAACCAAATCTCTATATAAGCAAGCATACACACAAACTTTTCTTTCTTTTACAAATATTTTACTTCCTCCCTCCCTTGTTTATCACCACCGCCGGCCACCATCACTCCTCCACCACCGGAAAAGTTTTCCGGTCACTGAAAATCACCGCGTCGCTGAAAAAAGTCACATGCATTCCGATCAACCTATATTTTCCGAATCCTCTCTTCATTTCTTACACATCTACGCAATAAAATAACACATGCAATGAGTATTTTTGAAGTTAGAATCTGGGTTAGTTTCAAACAATTTCGTGTAAAAGGGATGTTTAAAATAACTAGATAAACATTATTTGATGCTTGGTTTAAATGGGAAAAGTCCGGTTTTGATGTTTGGGGTTGGTTCCAGTTCAGCAAGACACAAAAAGGAGCAAGTCGACCGAATCTGCTTATATAGCATAGTTAGTAATTTTTAATACTTTGTGTAACTTTTTGTTTTTGCGATTTGATATATTGTGAATGAGTTTTTGGATTGAAAAATGGTTTTGGCGCATTTTGTAAAAGGTATTTTCGAGCAGAAAACAGAACATGGAAAATGAGGTCCGAGATTTTGTAAAATCTTATTTTTAGTTTGATAATATTGTCGAGTGTACTTTTACGAGCGTTTCGATAATTTGAACGTCCCGTGACTCCTTATAACGAAGAAGTTACGGCGAAAACAAGTTTAGAAAAACAAAAAATTTCAATCAGCTATTTAAGCTTATTTTGGTTGCTGATCTGATTTTCGACAGCTATTTTGGGCACTTTCAAATCTGTTTCGGCCTTCCGGCGAAACATGAAAGTTGTCCGAAATGATATTTTACATAAAATCTCTTTTTGGTCAAAGTCACGAAAATGTGATATAACGGGTCAAAACCGATGGTCAAACTGCTGGGTTTTTATTCAAAATACAAGTTACAGCAGAATTGAAAAGGGCATTTTGGTCAATCTCTGTCGAGATTCAGGTCTCGGCTAAAACTAGAAGGTTGTCCGGAATATCGTTTCCCATAAAATTTCTTCTTTGTCCGAATCGTGAAAACGTGATATAACGGGTCTTTTGGGGCGGGTCAGATTTTCGTAAAAATAAATATAAGTATAAAAGTCAATCAAAGTCTAGCGTTGACTTTTGAAAGTCAACGGGTAAATACTAAACTTGTCGGATGATTAAAATGCTATTATTACTACGAGTAAGATATTTTAAACTTAGCCGTTCTTACGAACGAGGTAGACTCTAAAAATAGAAATTTTCGTAATAATCGAAAAATAATATCGATATGAGTAATTGATAATCACATTGAATGTCGAGGGTTCGACGGGATAACTAAATATTATCACAAATATATTTTGATAACGAGACTTACTAAATATGGTAACTTTCCATAAATAGTAACTTTCCAAAAATAAAAAGTTTCTTAAAATAGAAAGTGTTCGATTAAGCGATGTACGATGTAAATAAAAGAACGATCGCAACCTACTATCGTAGGGTTTTAGGATTTAAGGCGCAAGTGGATTTCTCATCACATGTATGAATACTATATATATATATATGATTTTGTTGATACGATGTACGCATCGTCGATCATACTTTTCGGTTTTGTAATCGAGAGACATAAATTATAGGTCGTGATCGTGTTCGTTGATTTTCCATGGATTGTTTTGATTATTTGATCGTTGGCTTTGATCAAGGTGAGTTCATAGCCTCGCTTTTAAAGTTTTCAATGTTTTTTTTAACTCCACGAGGGGGATACATTGCTTGTTTTGTGAAATTGAACGCAAACAGTTTCTGATACTTGAACATGATTCCTTCACTACTGAGTATATGCCTTTTTGCTGTGTGACCGTTAGTTACCATGTGTTGGTGAACACTAATGCATTATATAGATCTATTGGGTTTGACAACCCTGTCCGGGGTTTGAATCCTATGGGACCACCTTGTCAAACGGACATTTTGTGGTTAGTATTAGGAGAAGTGGCATACTTCTTGGCCATGATTTCGTCCTACGGGATGAATGTGTTAAGTTTCAGCGCACGGGCTCTTTAGTTGGAAATCACTATTTTTATAACTTGACTTACGAGCCAACGTTATACGCTTTGTTGAACCAAATTATGCGTTCTAACTATTATTTGTAAACTCTATGAATTCACTCAACGTTTTGTTAACGTTTTTAAGCATGTATCTCAGGTTAATTGCTGTTGATGGTTGGATGGAACGGAACGCGGATATCAAGGACGGTGCCTCGGTGAAGTAGTGTCATAAACTAAATTAATGTTTTGGAAATCAAGTCGTGTTGTGACTTTTAGAAACAAACTTTCTACGTTGGTATGGGGACCTATCTAACTCTGATATTTCTAATAAATGAAATTGTGTTTTATAAACGTATCTTTGAACGTTTACTAGGACTCATGTGCATGTATTATGAAGTAGCACCCCAATAGTTGTATTCCGCTGCGTATCGTAGTTTGGGGATGTTACATTCTCATTCCAATGATGACACATGTTTCCGTGTGGATGTCATTGACGAAGTAACAAAAGAAGAACTCGATGCATTGCTCGATGATTCCAAACCATTTTCCACCATGTCAGAAAAGATCAGCGAATCATCTCTCAACCATGAATTCAAAGAATTCATGGCAATCAATATCAAAGAAATCCCTTAGCAAGAGGAAGAGGTCGAGGATAATTTCTAAGAATTACCCCTCGAGGAAAATTTAAGGATCAAGAATTCTATCTAAGATCCACCAACCGATCTTGTGATGAAACCTCTTCCCAAACATTTGAAATATACTTTTCTGGAAAAAGAATCTCTTCTTCCAGTAGTTATATCCGCTCTACTCAAAGACGATGAAAAGAAGCGTCTTGTTTCCGTTCTTAAGAAACACAAAGAAGCGTTTGCTTGGAAAACATCCGATATTCCAGGCATTAGCCCATCTTTCTGCAAACACAAAATCAACTTTGAGGACGACGCTAAACCTGTTATTCAAAGGCAACGTCGACTTAACCCAAACATGAAAGAAGTCATAAAAAAGGAGATTATCAAACTTCTTGATGCTGGTATCATTTACCCCATCGAAGATAGTCCTTGGGTGAGTCCGGTACACTACGTACCTAAGAAATGAGGAATGACCGTTGTGACAAATGAAAAGAATGAACTTGTTCCCACAAGAACTGTCACCGGTTGGCGTGTTTGTATTGACTACCGCAAGTTAAACGAAGCCACTCGAAAAGATCATTTTCCTCTACCCTTCATGGATCAAATGCTGAAAAGACTAGCGGGAAACAAATTCTTCTTTTTTCTCGATGGATTTTCTGGTTACTTTCAAATTCCAATCAAACCGGCCGATCAAGAAAAGACCACATTCACTTATCCTTATGGAACTTACGCTTACAAGCGTATGCCTTTTGGTCTTTGCAACGCACCCGCCACTTTTCAGAGGTGCATGATCACCATTTTCCAAGACATGCTTGAAACCTCCATGGAAGTTTTCATGGACAATTTTTTGGTATTTAGAGATTCATTCGATTCATGTCTCATGAATCTCAAGCAAATGCTCGTTCGATGCAAACAAGCTCATCTTGTTCTGAACTGGGAGAAATGTCACTTCATGGTGACAGAAGGAATTGTGCTCGGACACAAAGTCTCTAGTGTAGGATTATATGTCGACAAGGCAAAAATTGATGTAATAACCAAACTTCCACCGCCCACTAACGTCAAAGACGTTAGGAGTTTTCTAGGACATGCAGGATTCTATCGTCGCTTCATCAGAGATTTTTCCAAAATCTCTCGTCCAATGACAAAACTTCTCGAGAAAGACGCAGTTTTTGATTTCAATAAAGAACGCATCGAGGCATTCGAATTGATCAAAGAAAATTTAACGAACGTACCCATTATGGTTTCACCAGATTGGTCGCAACAGTTTGAACTTATGTGCGATGCAAGCGATTTTGTTGTCGGAGCCGTGCTCGGACAACGGGAAGGAAAACATTTCCGTCCTATTCATTTCGCTAGCAAAACTCTCAACAACTCTCAACAAAATTATACGGTCACTGAGAAAGAGCTAATTGTCGTAGTATTCACTTTCGATAAGTTTCAATCGTATCTTGTTCTTTCAAAAACCGTCATTTTCACAGATCACTCTGCGTTGAAATATCTGTTTACTAAGCAAGGTACTAAACTACGTCTTATCCGTTGGATTTTACTACACCAAGAGTTTGATATTGAGATCAAAAACAAGAAAGTAGCAGAAAATGTAGCAATAGACCATTTGTCACGACTTGAAAATCCAGATCTGGAGGAATTAAGGGAAGACGATATCGATGATAATTTCCCAAACGAAACTTTAATGAACGTCTCCTCAACCGAGGAAGATAAAATTCCATGGTTCGCTAATTTTGCCAATTATCTAGTTGGAAAAATTCACAGAAAAGGTTTGACTTATGCTCAGCATTGCAAGTTCTTTTCGGAACTTAAGCATTATTTCTAGGACAACCATATCTCTTCAAAATGTGCCCCGACGGAATGATCAGGATATGTGTTTACGGGGCCGAAACTCGAAAGATTCTTGACGAATGTCATCATGGCCCTATTGGGGACACTATGGTCCTTCCACCACATCAAAGAAAGTTTTTGATGCTAGTTTCTATTGGCCAACCATCTTCAAAGAGGCTCATACTCTAGTTCAAAACTGTGATGCCTGCCAACATTCTGGTAGCCTTTCACGAAGAGATGAGATGCCTCAAAACAGCATCAAAGTCATTGAAATATTCGACATATGGGGAATCGATATCATGGGACCATTCCTTAAATCCCATAAGTTCAAATATATTCTCGTTGCTATTGACTACGTGTCCAAATGTGCAGAAGCTGAAGCTTTACCCACCAACAATGCACAAGTTGTGATTAATTTCCTAAAAAAGCTTTTCTCTAGATTTGGCTTTCCAAAAGCTTTAATCAGTGACAGAGGTACTCACTTCTATAACAGACAAATGGAGAAAGTTTTAAAAAGATATGGAGTTCATCATCGTTTCTCTACAGCTTAACATTCGCAGACAAGCAACAAAGTTGAAAACACTAACATAGCCTTAAAGAGAATTCTCAAAAAAACGGTCAAAGATAACCCGACGCTCTGTGGGAATTTCATACGGCATATAAAAAACCAATTGGCACTACGCCATATCGGTTATTATACGGAAGAACATGCCATTTGCCGTTTGAAATCGAACATCGTGCTTACTGCGCTTTAAGAAGCTGTAATCCCGATCTTAAACTCGCAGGAGAAAAACTACTTTTGCAATTTCATGAACTCGATGAATTGAGACTCCAAGCTTATGAGAATTCCAAGCTCTACAAAGCTCAAACCAAAGCTTATCATGATAGGAAGCTTAGAATCCAGAAAGAATTCAAAGCTGGAGATAAAGTTCTCTTAAACAATTCAAAGTACAAGTTCAAAGCTCCAAAACTTAGATCAAAATGGTATGGACCATCCGTGGTCAAACATGGTTTTCCGTCTGGTTTTGTAGAATTATATGACAAACACGTAGGAAGCTTCATTGTTAACGGACATCGTGTTAAACTGTACCATGATAAGGAGCAGATTAATAAGCTAACAACTAAAGAAATTCACCTCATGTGCAAAATAGGAAAAATGAAAGCTATCTCATTCATGGCACCATTTCTGGCAGACTATCGCGAAACCATGCCATGGGTCACAGAAAAACCGTTCATATACAACGTAGTGGAAAACACTTGCAACGAAGTTATGCTGTATGACCTTGATGAAACCAACGAAGGAATAGTTAAAGGAAATTTCCTTTTTGTCAAAAAGGATCCGAGTAAGAAATCTCCACTCGGGGGAAATGAAGCTTAAAGAAGTATGAGTCTGGCTAATGACTCGTTAATAAAATAAGCGCTTCTCGAGAGGCAACCCGTGTATTTTCAGTGTTTTTTGTATTCTAATTTATCGCTTTACTTAAAATGCCTACACCCAGATCTTTTAAAACAATGTCAAGCTTAAGTGTGGGGGTGTAGTCCAAAAAAAACAAAACAAAAAACAAAAAACAAAAAAAATCCAAAAATATTGTGCTTTTCGTAGTTTATGTAAAGATTACTACAGGTTATGATGCCAAAAGCATGTGGAGCTCACGTACATATGTCATGCCCGGATATCTAGTTCTCTCTTACTCTTATTTCTTTATTTTATGCTTTGTTTTGGTTTTGTCGCATTTAGGAAAATGCTAAACTTAAGTGTGGGGGGAGTAAATAGGGAAAATGAGGTATATTTTTAAATATCTACATTTTTGGGCCAATTTTAAATTTGTGTGCTTGTTTTTCCTTGTGATCTAGTTGTTTTCACGCTTTTAGGATAATATATTAGAATAACTAGATTAATCCACTAGTAAAATCCGTGATTTTCAAAAAAATTAAGACGTGTCCCGATTACTATTGCAATCCATTATGGGATCGATAACATTTGCTAGCACATGTTATAGCCCTTCCACTAAATTATGAGGATTTGAGCCTATTTCATATATAGCATACATCTTTTTATAATTGAATCTTTTTGCTATGAGTGTACTAGTGATTTTATTTAATCTCAGAACTTGTGCTTGTAAATCATTACGATTATCACAGTAAGATCACACTTGTATGATAATAAGTGTATGCACGTGATAAAGAAGCAATTTATGAGACCAAATGGCCTTCTAAATTTTACCTTAATGCCTTGAGCTAACCATCTCGGTTAGTCAATCTTTTCATATGGACCCATTTGTTAATGCTCACTTTTAACACCAGATACCCCTGATATGCTGAGCCATCTTGTTCTTAATTGATAAATCCACCAAAGATATACACCATTTAGCCTAAAACTTACCCTAGTCAAAGTCTATTGGTTGGTTGCCAGCTACTTGGAATGATGGTCGTTATGTGGGAAATCCTTATGAATTTTGAGAAAGTTGCTAGCACCATGGCTTTTGACATTTTGCTTTATGATGATATCGATCGGATGTCGATCGAGTTTTGGTATGAATTAATAATAATAATAAAAGCCAATGTGCTTAACAATATGAAGATGAAGGAAGACAAAGAGAATATGGTATCGATTAGCCAATGTGCTAAGACGTGATAGGGAAAAATAATAAAATAAAATGTATCATCACTCAAATTCATATGGATAGCGGAATGTGGTAACTAGCAACGTTTGGTTTGTAGACTTTCAACTTATAACTCCAAAACACTTCCATTCCTTATCAACTGAATACCGAAGCCTAAACAAAGAAACCCGATAAACTGCTTCTTTAGATATATTCACTTGGTGCTTACGCCCCATCGGTTATTGTTTTGTTTCTTGTACAAGCTTATGGTAATAAATCTAGTCATGACTAAGCTTTGAGTGTGATTTCTCTTACTCCACAAACAAATAATAAAATGAGTGATGAGTGAATTATACTTCATTCGTTTTTCGTGAGGTGCTTTGAAATGTTAATCAAGCAAGAAAATCAACGGGTATTGTCAAACATCTTAACTTTTCACCAATAAAGCATAAGCGATGAGTCTCTTCTTGTATTTACACTTGAAAGATTTGCATCATATTTTTCCCAATCATTTCCATGTACCATGTGGATTTGTTATCTTTATTTCCATATTTTCTTGAGGGCAAGCAAAGGTTAAGTGTGGGGGGGATTTGATAACGCTCAAATTGAGTATGTTTTTAGTAGCGTTATATGTACTTTTGTATAAGTTATTTGGCTATTTATCTATGGTTTGGTACTTTATTGTATCAAAGTGTGTTTGCAAGTTTATTTGTAGCTAAGTATACGAAAAGCAAAGAAAAGAACGAAGAAATCAAGTTTTATACGAGTACAAAGAATCCCAAGTCAAGACTAAAGATCAAAAGCATTTCAAGAATACAAGAGCCAATCATTCGAGCTTCTAAGTCCTGAGGATGAGCCTAAATGTAGGTTTACTGAAGTATAAAGACCCACTACCAAACACGATTCAAACGGAGAGCTTAAACGCAAAATCGAGCAACAGTCATGTGGGGACGAAGTCCCAGCCGGTCGGTTGTGACGACGAGCCAAGCGGCTCGTCTGCATCTGATGTACCATTTTTTTCTTGAAGCTCCATGAACGATCAAGAAGGATCTAGACTTCTAGTTCCTGACATTTTATGACCCTTTGGCCTCAAGTTAAGCATTAAATATCCCTAGGTCTTCCTAGTAGTATAAATAGGGTCCTATGACTAGTGTTTTCATCATCTCATAATCAATCAATCTCCAACCAATCCCATTAACAAAGATCTTTACTACTCTCTCAAAGCCATAAACCCTTCTTAAAATCCCAGGAAAATCCTAGAAGTTTAAAGGAAAAAGAAGCCATCTTAGGAGGTCAAGAACATCAAGAATTCTTCAAGGCATCCAAGCCTCATTTCTTGTAATCTTTACATACTTTGTAAGAACCTTTTAATCATGTTTATGAATCCTTTCATTTCTAGAAATATGTTTTTGTTTGCTATGAGTGGCTAGTATCTTTATACACTTGATTAAATGAAGTTTATGGAATGATGATTTAATTATGATTGTGATAACATGTTTTTATCAATTTCAAGCAATTTTCTAAGATCCATCTATGCTTATGATTCATGTGACATTGTTCTATCAAACCGGATTGATTGTTAAACATATCATAAGACGAAAGGGGTCTTGTTACCCAATCAATTGTCGCCTTTTAACTATGATTGGCTACCTTTTGTATTGACCATTTCTTAAGCGGTTTGATCTAACAAGAAACATAATTATAGGTGTTAACATGTTTGTGAAACGAACCGCGAATCAAACTAGTTAAAACATAAAGTAGTCTTGAATTGATTGATTGAATGTAATGCTTCTTTTTGTCACTTAAGGTCTTGACGAAGATTGAAGGTATTCAAAACAATAGATTAGATCACTGTCTAATTCATATAATCAACATGTTAAAATGTTCATCACAATCATACAAATTAGATTTTCCAAACTAGTTTAATCAAGTGTAGTTTTTAATCATTTGAATTTTTATAATCTTAATTACTTGCTTGTTAGAATTGTTAGCGCTGAACTTTAAAACCACCTAAACACACTAATCCCTGCGAACGATCCCGGCTTACCCTACAATCTCTTGCTATGAACGGACGAGTACACTTGCTTGTATGTGTTGCTAAGTGTTGATCCCACTTCAATAGATCAAATTCCTTAAGCTTGTTTAAGGTTTAGTTATATTAGATAAATCTAACACGACTATAGTAGAAACTTTGTTTGAATGTATTAAAGATTATGCGGAATCTAATCTTTAATATTAAGAAAAAATATCAATGAAACAGTAATTCAATGAACATACAATTCAACAAATAAGCTCCAATATTATTAATGATAATAATACGAATACTCTCAAAGTATTAGGGTTACAAAGACCTTGAAGCTATGAATTATATGTCTAATTGTATATATAACTCTTTGCTCTAGGACCTCCTTTTATACACAAAGAGTCCTAGTCGGCTTACAATACTTCCCTAAGTATCTAAAATCTTTTCTATAAACAACTAATAGATATCATATAAGCAGTACTAACTAGCAGCATTAACTTGATATTCACTAGTAGTAGTAACTTCAAGCATATTTTCACTAGCAGCATTAACTTCAACTGAGCAGTCTTAACTTTGTACTAGCAGTAGTAACTACTTAGCATATTTTCTTTGAAGTCTCTGAGAAGTACTAACTTCAACTGAGCAGCATTAACACAAACATGAGCAGCAGTAATTTAAACAACATCAAGAAGACTTTTAATCCTAACAATCCTCCCCTAAACTTGACATTCTTCTTCAAAATCACCAAGTTTCTTCATTTAAAGCTTCATCAACACCAGGAGGATGCTTCCAAACACTTCTTTACTTCTTAAGCTATTTTATGATGAATTTAAGAAGTCGATAAGCCATTTCACTTTCATAATCAGTTATAAGCTTCTTTTCTAACATCATTAAAAATGTAAGTGGTGTAAGGGGATACTTCTTCTCTACCAGCATATAAATCTGCATATGTTGCATCCTTAAGGAATGTACTCCACAGGAGTCATACAGTTTCCATTCCAACACTTTGTATTCTTGTTGATTCCTCCATACATTATCTTTTACATGTGGTTCAAACATTATTTTCAAATCTTCCCATGACAACAAATCCAAGTCTTCCACTAGTCTTGTTGACTCATATTTAGCTTTTACCAACTTGTACAACTCTTCCAAATATTGCCTGTCAAAACTTTTAAGCATTTGACTAAAGATCATGTATGTTTGAGACTTTCCATCAGCTCTCACTATTTGATAATAGCTTTTTCTTCCTTCTTTATAAATCTACCAGCCAACAATACTTGGAGACTTAACAACTAAAGGTATAGCATCAATTGTTACCTCTTCTTCATCTGTAATGATTTCCAAACACTGATTAAGCTCTGCTATTTCTTTGTCATCTTCCACCTTTTGCTTCTTTGCATTATCTTGTATCAGCTATGTTCCTACTCTCTTTTCTTTGCCTTCCACCAACTCTGTTCTAAAGTCTTCAATTGTATTTACCCTTTGGAATGCTCTATCAAACATCTTTTGGAAAGAATCAAACTCTTTGTACTTCAAATCTTTAAGCTTGTATCCTTTCATGTTCTTTAGGTAAGTACACATTATCTTTCTCTGTTGAGCTTTTGTTGGTGGTTTGTTTCTTTTCTCTTCTGCTCTTTTAGCTGCAAAATGTTTTCTTCTTTTATCTAAGAGTTGTTGAAATAATGTAGCCTTTTCTTCAATAGACAACTATTCTTGTTCTTGTGCTTGCAATCTTTCACCCAATTGATGATCAGCATCAATCTTTACCTGTATATCATCCCATGTTTCAATCAAGGCAATATTGGCATCTTTTTCTTTTTTCAGCTTTCTCTCTTGCAAGTCTTTCTTCTTCATCACATTCAGCTTGTAATTTTAAAGCAGCTTCTTCATCAAGCCTGATTAGATCTTTCTTCTTCATAGGCTTCACAGGTTCTATCAATATTCCTTTACCTTTTTCATGTGATTGTTGTGTAGATAGATGCGAAGATATTGTTGTTGTAGATTCACCCAGCTCATGTATAACAACCCCTTTCTCCTTGGGTTTTGTACTTTCTATTTCCATAAGTGCTTGAGCCGAAGTAATATCATCAACAGTTGTAATTGTAGCAGTAGTTGTTGTAGCAGCACTAACAGTTGTTGCATCCGTAATTAGCTTAACATTGTTAATAACTTCAACTACTTCTTCAACAACATTAACTTCATCATTTTCCTTATTAGCAGCAACTTCTTGTTCTATAACAAACACTTCCTCACCATCTAAAACATTCACATCAAACATCTCTTCATCCACATTTTGAACACTAACCAGGGTAATTTTTTCATCTGCATCAATAGCATCAATCCTCCCCTCTTTCGATGCATCCTCACCCAAACTTTCTTCATTATCAGAGGATTCTACCCTAAGAGTCAAACCAACTTTGTATAATCTCTTCAGCTTATGAGTTCTTGACCTATTTTTCTTTTCAAGCTTCTTGACCCTCCTTTTTAAACTAGCAATCTCATTATGTTGAGTGGTCTTTGTCTTCTCCAAATCAAGAACCTTGTTTTGTAAAGTGGTACATACTGCCATCAATTCATCAAGTTTAAGTCTATCCTCATTACTTCGAAGTGTGTTACCTCTTGCGAGCAGTGAATTATTGGAATGTTTAGATACACTCTCAAACCTTATTTGAGCAATAGTATCCCCCATGGTTTCTTGGCACCTGGGACCACCACCTGAAGTAGTTCCTAGGGAACTAGATTCATTAGGTGTTGCCTTGGATTGGGTCTTACTGATGTTACCGCTGTCCTGCTCTGCTTCTAAGCTATAAGCAGTAGTGGCAGCCCTCACCAAACTGTCACCCAACTCCTTATGGACAACCTCATCTGCAACATTTTCAATAGGATCACTAGATTGAGGTACCCGAGTGTCCTTTCTTTTAGGCTTCCTAGTTTGTTGTGTCTTTGAGGTTGAGTAGATGGTTGAATAAAGATGCGTGTGTGATGGGGATCAGTTGTAATTGCTAAACCTTCACCCAATTGTGATTAGTTTTATACCACCATTGTTTGAAATAAAAATGTTACTCTACCAGAAAAACCTTTGCCTACCCTTCTCATATTTCCAAAAATGTTTTTCGTGTGAGAGGGTGAAATATAAATTCTCTTATGAGTTGACAGCCCATCAAGTTGTTGATCCAAAAATACTTGTACAAACCTTGGATACATCAAAAATTTGCCAGACAAATTATCCAAGTTTTCAATCATACTTTCAAAAATGAATTTTGAAATGTTGAATTTCTGGTTTGTAGCAAAACAGATAATGGCAGATGCCATAGTACTACTAAACTCATTCCAGGAAGTAGTCTTTGGACTTAGACACTGTAGAATAGTTTGAATTAGAAATTTCCATTGTGGGGAAAAGAATGGTTTATAGAAAGTTAGTTTTTGTGAAATTTTCTCATACCCCATCAGTGCAAGTTGTTCAAAAATGGTAGAATTTGGTAAACAATCAACACCTTTGTAACACCCCCAAATTGGGTCGCAGCGGAATATGGGTTGGGGGTGGTACTTCATAGATCAATAACACAAGATATTTATAAGAACAACCATTAAAAGCCGTTTAAAACTGATACATTGGATTTAACAAATTGTTTGTTACAAAATCCCGAAGCTTCACTTGTTTAAAATACAAAGATTTCTATCCCATAACTGATATACATAAAGTAATGCGACATAATACTTTAATGCGTGAAATCCAAATCAAAACACCAATGTATCCCTTGACTCGTGCATTATTGATCCCCTGATTGCATTTGATTAAAACATCAACATATGCTTGAGTGAATTCATAGGTTATAATAAAAAATTTGATTAAAGTAGGACCAGCAAGATTTCATGATAATGCATACAGATGCAAACATCATAAAATGTAATTACATATTTCCTCAAGCTCATGACATGAAGCTCGACATGTACTGTATTGCAATATCATATTGCCAACATTTGCCGTGATCGATGTCTATCCCGCAACATCCTTGTCGAATGGTATACGTTCGTTGTCAGGTAAACAGCACATGTGAGCAATGAATCTCGACAGATGTGGATGTTATTCCCAATTGATCTATTTATAAACATTCGCGCTCAAACAGTAATTGAACATTTCATGATAAATGGCTCAGAAGGTTATCTGTACTTAGGACAAACACGTAATAGTAAATGTGAAATGTCCAGTTGCGTCCAATTGTTATAAACATGCTTATGTTTCTACCCCTTAAAATTACTTAACTAATTAAAAGATATAATGTGGGCGTTGAACATCACCTTGAGTTATGAGAATTCCTGATTATATCATCTAGAAAATCGTTAGTATATAACGACGAATGAAACCTAATGAATTATAGGCAGTATAAGTCTCTTTGCATTTTGAATAACTTTAATATCCATTTATAATTCTATATTTCTCACATCACAATCTAATCATGTTTCGTGAAACTCCGTTATTTTTATAGTTAAAATGTTTATAAAACATTTCATTAGTAAAAAGCCGTTACTTTTTCGTTTTAGCCCGTTTCTTTAGTTTCTTATGTCCTTGCTTTCGTATTAAGCGTGTATCAAAATATTAAATTATTTTCTTTTTTGTCCTCTGGTGAATACTGTGGGTTTAATGTTCTATTACAGTTTATAATTTACTTTTTATAAATTTAGTTTCGTACAAACCCGTTTACATGCACGTCATCTTAGTCGTTTTAGCTCCGTTTTTAGTGATTCTTTCGAGCAGTATTGTTATTAAAAGTTTTTTCTATTATATTATGTTGTTTCTCATAAATAATCATGTCTTAATATGACAAGTAACTTTTATAACAAGAGTTTCTATTATAGTATTTATTGTCGTTTAAACTCGGTAATTCATAACTCCTTCGTTTTATGCCAAAAATTTACCGTTCTTATTGTTTTAGAATCCTAAAATTATTTACTATCTAGAAATATTATTAAACCTTTATACTATCAGTTGTTAATGATATCTTGTTTTTATAATTTCTTTTATAAACCCGTTTATTATCGTATATACTTGTAAAGTACGTAATTCTCCTACGTTATCAATCAGTTTTTTCGTGGTTCTTACCTTTTTGGATTCTTTCATGGGAAGATTATTTTATAAATAATATATAAATATATTCCTTTATTTAAACTAAAACATAAAGTTTTGAAGTTTGTGATAAAAACATGTTTTAAACTTGATTTTGCACTGTTTATGCTTAACACCTTGGTTACATGTCCGTTCATTTCATTATATACATGTCTTGATCCTTAGGGTCTCTAGTCATGTTTATTAGTCTTTGTATTGTCAAGAATCAAAATGAATCCATAATGTATACATATTATTTAATTTATGGGAACTTATTATAATTATACCTTTAGTTTACTTGTTTGAATATACTTTTTTATTTCATAATCCACAATTGTACATACTTATATTCATTTTATTACATGTATAACTATCCTCATATTTTCATAATATAAAAGTTTTCCATACATCTTCATTAAAAAAAATAAAAAATAAGGTAAAAATCCATTTTTACAATGTAAACAGTGTTCTTAGATGAGTGATTAAACTACATAAACATATATTCATATGCATAATATCATGAAAACAAAGAGATTTAAGAGTTTTTATGTATTTCATTATTTTAATGTGTAAGTGATGAACCAAAGTGATCTAAACCCTTGCTTTTGAAAGAAACAAACATCACCCTAGCTTACAACATTGAAAACCTAATCCAAATGAATCCCTATCTTGCTGTTTCCTTTGCTTAACCCTTTAAAATGCTAAACAAGCCTTCAATATTCTTGGTATATCTTATAGTTATGTATGTGGAATGCTTGGTATAGTGTTGTATGTAATCTAAAAAACTATGGATCGTGTATGTTATTGAGGTTTGGCCGTGGGTTCTTTGAGGGTGAAAAGAGAAGTTGTTTGAAGTTTTTCACCTTAGGAAATGAAAGTGTATGTGTTCTAAACTTACTCCGAGTGCAAGGATCTTATATTGACCATTGGGACTAGGACCAAGCTTCACTCTAATTAGGAGTCCAAGGACAAGATGAGTAAATCATGGAAGTCTTTGGTCAAGACTTGAAGAAAGTCTTAAGGTTTAATGAGTTGGTATTGTACAATGTCAAGTTGCAAGATTTTGTGATATTTCTTTGGTTTTTCTCTAATAAATCCGGCCATAGATGTATATGTATAAGATATTTTTGTAAATTTTGAGTATTGGGTACAATAGCTATATTGTGTAAGGTATTTGTTGAACCGTAGAAAAGTTTTTGAGTGTTATCCGGGCTATGCTCTCAACGTATTTTATTGCGAAACGTAAAACTCTTTACGTTACTACTAATATTAATAAATATGAATCATGTTATAATTATCACTAAAAAGTAATTACTTAAACTACTTGTACTTGTTGTTATAACATTTAAACTTGTTTGATGCCCGTTTACATTGCACGTAATTTTTTAGCTTACGATTTAACTTAACGTTCTTCAAATTTTAAAAGCAAAAATCGCGTGAAATACTAAAAATAAACAGTGAATTTATTGATGATGTACATGACACCTAAAAACATGGGGTGTTTATCGTTCTTCCTCCGTTAGTGAGCCTTGTCACTCATGGCTTAAGATGAGTGGCAATTGACGACGGTGCGGTCTTTGTGAAGAGGTGTGGATATTTCTTCAAAATTGATCTTCACGTTCCCATGTGATCAGCGACCTCATCCTGGGATCTATTTGACCTTGATTATTGGGAATCAGCTTTGCTTAAACCGTATTTAACTTCACGATCCATGATTTATAATAGGTTCCTCAACGAAATTGAATGCTTGCCATCAAAATAAAGGTCATCCCAAACGGAAACGGACTAAAGTCTCGTCGGCATAGCACTTTTTAAGATGGATCTCATCAAACACGTATTGTGAACCTTGCTCAGCTCTTTAGGAAGTCAAGCTTGTATGGCAAATATCAACATTCCCAATTACCTTGACAGGTCCACGTAGCTATGGGTTCCAACCTTCCCCTGTTTGCCAATATGTAGACCCTTTCCAGGAGAAGAATACTTTTAAGCATAACTTTATCCAACTTGGAATTCCATTGGATCTGCTTAAAAAAAAAAAAAATCGGCCTAACTCTTTTGCTGTTAATGAGCAGCCTGAATTCTCTGTCTTGATCTGGACTGATTTTCACGGTAGTCTCTTGAATATCTAGGAAAGTGGTTGTTGACTTCTGCAACCTCGGCCCAACAAATATGAGAACGACAATACTACGTTAAATGCTTCAAACGTGTAGCCTTAATGCTATCGTGATATCTATTGTTATATTGAAAACTCAACTAATGGCAAATGGTTAACCACCTTTCAAGTCGATAACAAGCAGCAGCATACCAGAGAGTTTGACTAGTATCTAATACTTATTTTATTCTGGTAGAATATATCTCCAAGAAGTACAAATTTCTAATTTACCAAAAAATTTATTGTATTTGTCGCTACAAACAAAATCTAATTTAAAAATAAAATTAACAACATAATTAACAACAATCTTAAACACCATTAATGAAAAATGTAATTAAATTTCTACTATCTATTACCACAACACCATTTATACTAATTATCTCAATACTAACTATCCACATATCAAAACCAACAACCTTACACACTTAATACCCCTCATTCAAATAATAATTACAACTCTACCCCAAAAACAATATTAAATACCAAAATTTTAAAAAAAATAAATTTTTTTTTTTTTTTAAACTTTTTTTTTTATAACCTCCTTTTCAAACACAACTTTTTTTTTTATTTTTTCCCCCCCCCTATTATATTTTCTTTTTCCCCCCCTTTTTTTCCCCCTTTTGTGTTGGTGGGGCGGTGGTTTTTACACACAAACCCCCCCCCCCCCCCCCCCCCCCCCCCCCCGGTGGTGGGTGTGTGGTGGGGGTTGGGGGGGCTCGGCGATTCTTTTGTAGCGCCTTCTTTATTGGCCACCATTATTAGCTTTCTTTCATGTTCCTGATAATCTTGTCAAAAACCGGATGGATAAGAATATTTTGAATTGTAAGAACTCGTGCATATCACAGTCCTTAAGTCGCCAATAACTTGGTTACATACTCTTGTGCGGGCGTTCCATCCGCGCGGGGTTCCAACTTTTCAGTTCTATGTTTCTTCGGATCCCCCCACCCCTCCCCCTCCTCCCCCCCTTCCCACCCCCCCCCCCCCCACCCCAATCCCCCCCCCCCACCCCCCCCCCCTTTTTCCCACTTACCCCCCACACCCCAACCCACACCCCTTATCCCCCCCCCCTTTCCCCCCACCCTCCCCCACTCCCCCCCCCTTTTGAATTTTTCAAATTAAACATACCTCTAACTTCTTCGTTCTGGTTTTCTTAAGTTTTGTGCTTCAGTTAAGCATTCAATATTTTCATTTAGGGTAATTATCAAAGCTAATAGTAAATGATAAGAGCTCGACTCTTTATGCTCTTATTCTTTTAGATCTTTCCTGCATCAATGCATCTTCGCTACAACATTTCTTTCCGGGTGATAACGAAAATTCTCTAGGTAGTAATCATGTGCAACTTAACAACGACGTTTCCTCATGTTCAAGTCCTTCTGATTAAGAGTTGTGTTGCAAAACTCTTATGATACAGTGAACACCGGTACACTGGTCATACCAGATAGTGTCTCCAATTCTAAGTGCGACACACTACTCCAAGTTCCATTTATATGAGTTGTATAGTTCTTTCATGGATTTTTTAATTGGCTGTGATGTATAAGCAATTCACTTATCTATTTGCTTTAAACACAGTGCCAAACCTTAGATTAAAGCATCGCAATATGCGATAAAATCTTCGCTTCCTTCTGGTAAAGCCAGAATTGGTGCACTACATAACTTTTGCTTCAACAGTTGAAACACTACTTCTTATTTGTCGCCCCAAATGAACATGACCTTCTTCTGAGTAAGCTTGGTCATTGTTGCTCTGGCGATTTTTGTAATATCCTTGTGAATATTAGGTTGTACACAGCAAGATCTAAAAATTGTACGAATCTCGTTGGTGAATTAGGAGATGCCCAATCTTTAATGGATTCGATCTTGGCGGGGTCCACGTGAATACCCTGGCTATCAATCACGTGACCGAGGAACTGTACTTTTGGAATCCAAAATTCACACTTGGAAAATTTGGCATACAACTCCTCTTTCTTAAGCAACTCTAAGATTAACTTAAGGTGCTCTTCGTGTTCTTGCTTGTTCTTCGAATATATCAGAATATCATCAATAAAGACAATCACAAATTTATCCAAAAATGGCTTGCACACGTGGTTCATGAGGTCCATAAATACCATACCGAGTTCGGAATGCCGTTTTTGCAATATCCTCTTCCCGTACTCGAAGCTGGTGATAACCTGATCGCAGGTCTATCTTAGAATAAACATTGGATCCTTGTAGTTGATCAAACAAATCGTCGATCCTTGGGAGTGGGTAACGATTCTTCACTATCAGCTTGTTCAGTTCCCGATAGTCGATGCACATTCGAAATGATCCATCCTTCTTTTTAACAAACAAGACGGTGCTCCAAGGTGAGGAACTAGGTCTTATAAAGCCCTTATCAGATAGTTCTTTCAGTTGTTTCGAAAACTCTTTCATTTCAGAAGGCGCCAATTGATAAGGTGCATGTGCTACAGGTGCATCACCAAGTATTAGATCGATTTGAAATTCCACTTTTTGAGTCGGAGGAAGACCCGGCAACTCCTCAGGGAATACATCAAGCTAATCTCGAACTATCGGTATGTCCTTAAGTCGCTTCTTCTTCACTATTGTCTTCTGTATACTTTGTATTGTTAACGTGTCGCCAAATCTCTAGCATCCTTTTAGCATGTATTCATGTGTTTGGGGTACGAGATAATTACAGACGAGGACTCTTTTCCCCGGTTGATTCGTCATCATTGAACGATTAGTGTTTCATTTCACCAGGGATACGAACATCTTCTCGGCAACACAATGATCATCTTGGTACTTACCTACCAATCCTACAATTATAGGTCGTAACTACCATGTTCTAAGGCATTAGTCTATGTTCGAATGCGGTGGTCTAGGGATGTTTAATGTACAATCCCCTTAAGGATAGTGTTCAACCCAATTATTCTAACGTACGGCTAGGTTCTAACATCAGTAATTGTGAATCTAATATAGTTGGTGTGATATTAATTTGGGAGCTAAATGCAGTAGACACAAAGCTTCTATCAGCCCCAATATCAAATAAGACAGAAGCATAGCGGTTGTTTAGAAGGAACATACCCATCATGACGTTGGAGTCGGGGTTTTTCCCTACACGGCCTACCGTATACACTTTCGCTGGAGCATTGCCATTTCTAGGTTGGTTATCGCGGTTGTTGTTTTTCAACTCTGGACAATCCCTCTTGAAGTGTCCTTGGGCTTCACATTCATAGCAAGTGGGTTTTTGACCCGACCCAATGCCCATCTGATTGTTAACATTGTTGGCGTTTGCAGTGCTCTTGCAGTCACAGGCCCTGATGACGATTTATTGCACTTTGTGGCAATTGGAGCAAATGTTCAATCATTGGTGATAGTTTCAATTACCGCCATAGGGGTTTAATCCCTCGTAGGATTCTTTCTCACAAGATCCTGCAGTGTAGGCTCGGCCAGTGTTCTACCTCTTGTTTTGTTGTTGTTGGTTATCATCTTGCTTTCTCTTGGACTGAGTTTGACGTTTGCATAAAGTGGCATATTTTTTATCCATTAGCTAGGTTTGTTGATTTCAATGCTTCATTGCATTGTCTTTGGTTTAGACGCCACTTCATCCTATGAATCTTGTTTGGAGACCCACCGACATATTATTTCAATTTTATCAGATTCTTCAGGGAAACATCCTTCCCGCAAACAATAGCTATTCTGTAAAGATGTGGTTATAACTTGTCAAGTCAGTACCCTTTACCTTCAGATCCCAAATCTCCATTTCTAGTTTCTTGATTTCATTCGAGGAAAAGTATTTTCAGTCATCATTTTCATGAGTGTTTTCCAAGGTATTACCGTAAGCGGCATCTTGACCAACTTGTCTGACATGAGTGTTCCACAAGTTAAAAGAAAATGAATGGGAGAGTTGCATGTAGCAAACTTGACTTGCGTTCTGTATATTACTGATGTGAAATCAGACCTCCATTCTTTCAAACCTTGAGGATAGATCGGCTAACTCCGTTTGTTCCTTAAGTTTAATGGTTGACATTTGAGGAAAGTCAGTGTACAGTGCAATGACACGGGCAGTTCTTTCTGTCCTTCTAACACCCGTTCCAGAATTATGGCTATCATCACCATTAGTATTTCTGTCAGCATCACGTTGCCTACCAAAGCGGCAGTAACGCCTTGGTCAATCATTGCCTGAAGCTGGACATTAGTGACAGATGTGGTGTTGGTTGTTTTATGGCGGCTGTTGTTTGACCTCGTGGCTCTTTTTGGTGCCATTTTCTTCAATCAACAGAAAAATATATACCCGTTAGATTTTGAAAATCTTAACCATGACCATGACAATAACAATAAGTAAGAGATTCACAACACACAGTTTTAAACTACATATGATGAATATTAACAAATGGTGTAGCTTAATCAACATTCATCATAACAAACAAAAAAAAAAATAAAAAAAAAAAAAAAAAAAAAAAATATTCGATTACAGACATGACATAATGCCCACCATTCCATATATAATTGGAACATACATGTTTGCGTTCAGATACCAAAATGATCACAAACGTTTAGGTTACAAAAATATACAACCTAAAGCCATTACTAGCGAAGAGTTACCGCTATTATATTAGTAGGTTGTTCTATATTATGTAGCCATAACTTGATCTATGAAATGCTACTGGCCAGCCTTGGTGAATCGGGGGCTGTGCCGGACCTTTAGCGGGTCCCTGCTGTCTTTGAAACTCTGTTCATTTTTTTTGGGGTTGTTAGTCCCTTCAGCATTTAGTGCCTTAATGAACTGTGCCTGTCTCTTGCGGTCAGCTGCTAGTAACTCTGTAATCGCCGCCTGTCTCCTGCGGTCCGCTGTCTGCAACTCTATAATCACTGACTGCTGACCCAATACAGTAGTATGATGTGGACATAAACTACTGAACGTGCAGATCAACTTGCGTCATGGATTAGTCAACAAGCTCTCGAGACATACTAGCCTCTCTACTCCCTTCAGTAGAGTTGTAGAGCATGTGCACGCCTATCCCTATACAGCATGTTGAGCCGACCAGCCATCAGCTGTCGCTCAGTCTGCTCATCATCCAGTCTCACATAGATCTCGTTTGTGTCTTGCCTAACCCTAGTGGCAAACTCTGTCATCCGTCGACCCAACTCTGTGTCATCAGTCATTGGTACCCCTAGCATGTCTACTAACATCTCATCCTAAGTGTCGGTGATCCCATAACCGACATCTCTCTAGATCACGCCTAATCTCCCTATCCATGGTGGCAACAAAACCATAATTTGCCCTAAAACTCAGTTGGTTCTAGCGCGCAATAGCAGAATGAGCTCTCTACGACCTCGTACCTATGGACCAAAGCCAAAAATTAACCTCTTCCGAATTGGTAAAGCAAAACCTCAGAGGCCTGTCTGCTCCATGGTTAGCAGAGGGTAGCAGCAAAGATGGTGATGAAGTAGGTAGTGGTATGGGTAAGAGTGGTGGTGTCCCTGATAGAGGTGTATCGTCTCTGGTGTAGGAGAGTATGATATGTGGCAGTGATGAATGGGAAGTAATGGTGCCTCGACTCTTAGCTGGATCATGCAAGGCTCTGTATCGTAATGGATAGTAGGACTAGCAGGACTGAGATGATACAAGTAATGGTGATAGTATCAGGGGTAGTGGTGGAGAAGGAATCTAAGGCAGTGGTGATGACCATGGGGAAAGTGGTGATGGTTTAAAGTTGTTAGAGTAGGTATACGCTAGGAGTCTGATCAACCTCTGTACAGTACACAAACTGGTGTCAGGTGGATCATCTGGATCGATTTCCTAGTAGGAACCGGATAGATTGCAGGGATGTGGTGGTGGTGTAGGTCGCTGCTCGTCGGTCTTTAACGGCTTTAGTCTCTCTCAGCTGTTGGGCCCATGAACCATAAGCTGGTAAAAGCAAAGCGGTAAAGTCAGAAAGAGTAGGTGCTCTCTCCTACATCATCCTCCTCAACATCAACATTATCATCCTCGTCATCATCAGATGACTTATCATCCTTATCATTTCCATCGTCTCCTCTGTCAGTAGGATAATCAGCAAGATCCTCTTCAAGGTCCTCATCATCATCCTCCTTCGGGGATCCTCCTCAGGTTCTGATCTGTGAACTAGCCTGGCGATAATCAGTAAGTAGGTGAGAGAGCAGTAGGTAGGGGCTGCTCCTCAGCTGGGAGTACCTCCTCCTCCGGTGGCATGAACTCCGGGTATGCCAGCTCAGGTACATATGATACATAGACAGGTGAAGGTGGTGCCTGCTCTGGCTCCTCCGGGCCAGGCACATAGTCAGGAGATGGTGGTGCCTGAAAAGCGGCCACCACGTAGGTATATAGGTCCTCTGGCATCATGGGCGGTCCATTGACTCTCGGTGATCTGATATCTGACAAATCCGCAAATGGGCTGGATACCTCCGTGTATGTAACTGTGGAATCCTCAGAATTCCACATATATAATGTATTTGAAAATCCTAAATGCTTATATTAGTATTTCATATTATGACTCTTATAGTTATATACATATTTATACCATAACATGTTTATCAATCCTTAATGCTTCTAGTCTTAACTACTATGCCACAACAGTAGTGTATGTATGTATGTCCCATGAAAATCCCTTTGTATGAATGCAATGTTTGAAAATGGTTATAGTCGCAAAAAACATTTGACCTGGTTCTCTATACCTTGCTCTTGTTACCACTAATATGTAATCACCCCACAAATGGGGTTGCAGCGGAATATGGAAAATTGGTGGTGGTACTTCATGATCAATAAACAAAATATATATAAGAACGACCATTAAAACCGTTTAAAACTGATACATTGGATTTAATAAATTGTTTGTTACAAAAACCCGAAGCTTCACTTGTTCATTGTTCAAAATACAATAGATTTCTTAGGCCATTAAACAGATATTACAAATTGTAATACGACAAAATATTTAATGCATGACATCCAAATTAAACACCAATTGTTATCCCTTGCCACCTCGTGCCTTATGATTCCTGAAAAACATTGATTAAACGTCAACATATTGTTGAAGTGATTCTTAGTTTCTAAAATGTATATGTAGGAACGCTAGATTTACCCATGATATGCAACATATGCAAAACATCATAAAATGTAATTGTGTTTTCCTAAGCTCATGCACAGAAGCTCGACATGTTGAATAGGCAATATAAATTGCCTACATTGCCTGTGATGATGTCGAACCCGCAACATCTATGTCCGAATGTGGTATACGTTCGTTGTCTGCAAATTGGCACAGTGTGCATGACTCACCGATCAGGGATGTCCAATACTGAATACGATCTTATTTATAACATTCGCGCTCACAACAGTAATTGATAGTTCATGATAATGGGCTCAGAGGGTTATCGCTACTTAGGCAAACACGTAATCGTAAATGTGAAATGTCCACTTGCGTCCAATTGTAAAACATGCATATGTTTCTCACCAAAATTGTATTATAATATGTAAAAATGTGGGGGCTTTAATGATACTCACCTTGAGTAATGAATATTCAGATTATATCAACAGGAAATGGTCAGTAACTAAACGCCAGAATGCCAACCTATTTAATTATAGGCCGTATAAGTATAAGATTTTGGATAATACTACAATATTTTATTCTATCTTTTGCTACATTACCATTAATCGAGTTTGGGAAAATCTTTATTTATAAAGTTAATAAACATTTATAAACATTTCATTAGTAAAAACGACGTAACTTTATCGTTTTAAGCCCGTTTCTTACGTTTCTTATGTCCATGCTTTCGTATTAAGACGAGTTATCAAAATATTATATTTTCATATTGTTAGTCCTCTGGTGAACAGTGATTTTTACTATTCATGTCAGTTTATAAATTTATTTTTATAAATTTAGTTATCGTAAAACCCGTAAATGTCGTATCTTATTCATTTTAGCTCCGGTTTTAGTGATTCTTTCGAGCACGTCTTTGTTATTAAAAGTTCTATCATATTAATGATGTTTTCAAAATATTCATGTCTGATATGAACAGTAACTTTTATAAAAATAGTTTTTTAAAAGTATTTATTGACGTAAACTCGCGTAATTCATAACTCCTTCATTATTGATCCAAAAATTACGATTCTTATTTTTTTAGAATCCTAAAATTATGTACTATCTAGGAAAAATAATAAACCTTATATATCAGAAGTAATTTATAACTTGTTTTTATAAATTTCTTTTATAAACCCGTTTATTATCGTATAACTTGTAAATTACGTATCTCCTTCGTTATCAATCAGTTTTTCGAGTTTCTTACCTTTTTGGAATCTTCATGGGATGTATTATTTTATAAAAATATAAAATATATACCTTTATTTTCAAACTAAAACATAAAGTTTTGAAGTTTGTGATAAAAACATGTTTTAAACTTGATTTTGCACTTTTAAGCTTAACCACCTTGTTACAAGTCCATTACAATACTTATTATCACATGTCTTGCATCCTTAGGGTCTCTAGTCCATGATTAGTCTATGTATTGTCCAAGAATCACAAGATCCAAATGTATACATACTTATTTATTTATGAACTTTCATAAATATACCTTTTAGTTAACTTGTTTTTATATACTTTTTATACATAATCCACACTTGTACAATACTTATATTCCTATTATAACATGATATCAACTCTCATATTACATATATAAAAGTTTACCAACTCATAAACAAGTGTAAAAATCCATTTTTACAAGTAAACATGTTCTTAGATGGTGATTAACTACACAAACATTATATATGCATAAAATCATGAAAACAAAGAGATTAAGAGTTTTATGTAACCTTAATATGAAGTGTAGTGATGAACAAAGTGATCTAAACCCTTGTTTAGAAACCAAACCCTAGCTTACAACACTTGAAAACCCTAATCCAAAATGAAACCTTAATCTTGCTTTTCCTTTGCTTAACCCTTTTAAATGCTTAACCAAGCCTTCAAATCTTCTTGGTATATCTTAGATATGTTGTAGGAATGCTTGGAAATGTTGTAGAATAAAAACTATGGATTGTGTATGGTTATTGAAGTTTGGCCGTGGGTTTTGAGGGAGACAAAGAGAGTGTTTGAAGTTTTTCACCTTAGGAAATGAAAGTGTATGTGTTCTACTTACACTAGTGCAAGACTTATATGACCATAGGACTAGTCAAGTTCACTATTAGGAGTCCAAGACAAGATGAGTAAATCATGGAAGTCTTTGGTCAAGACTTGAAGAAAGTCTTAAGGTTTAATGAGTTGGTATTGTACAATGTCAAGTTGCAAGATTTTGTGATATTTCTTTGGTTTTTATCCAATAAATCCGGCCATAGATGTATATGTATAAGATATTTTTGTAAATTTTGAGTATTGGGTACAATTGTGGGTATTTGTTGAAGCGTAGAAAAGTTTTGGTGGTTTCGGGTATGCCTAAACGTATTTTATTGCGAAACGTAAACACTTTACGTAACCAATAAAAATAAAATGAACAAAGTTAATAATTATCCTCAAAATAATTACTTAACACTTGCTTGATGTAATCATCTGTAATGTTTGGATGCCCGATTTACATTGAACGATATTTTTAGCTTACGATTTAACTTAACGTCTTCAATTTAAAAGCAAGCGTGGTTTGTTATAATGTTATTTATTATCGTTTGTTTTTTTTTAAATAAAATTTATAAATCGGTTTTAATTAATTTTTTTTCTTATGTTTGCGTTTTAAAATATTTAAAAAAAAATAAATCAAGTGAAATTTTATTGATGATGTACAATGACCCTAATCAAAACACGGTAGGTGTTATATGTTGTTAGTTATCTGTCATTCCTCGTTTAAGTGAGAGAGTCCTTGTCTCATGGCAACTTTCCTCAACTTTAGATGCGCGCCACACACTTCGGGGCATCGGGGCACTTGCTCGACGCTTTCTTTTTTATTTACTTTGCAGTGGGTCGTTGTGAAAGGGTGTGGATATTTCTTCAAAAATGATCTTAACCGTTCCCAATGTGAACTCAGGACCTCTATCCTGGAGTTTCTAATGAATCATTGTATGATTGGAATCCAGGCTTTTGCTTTCAAACCCGTTTACACACTTCTACTTATCAAATGTTTTATACTAGGTTCTCTCAACGAATTGAAGCTTGTGTCATCCAAATGAAAAAAGTCCATCCAACGGACGGCGCTACAGGTTCGTCGGCAACCCATAGCACTTTTCAGATGGATACATTAAAACGTATTATTGTGAGAACCTTGCTCAGCTCTTAGGAAGGAGCTACAAGGCTTGTATGCAAACAGATCCATCCTATACCCAATACCTTGAACGGTCCAACGTAGCTAGGGTTCAATTCCCTGTTTTGCCAAAATGTTACGAACCCCTTTATAGGAGAAAAACTTTAAGCATAACTTAATCCCAAACCCTTGGAATTCCATCGGCTTATGACCTTTTAAATCGCATATAACTCTTTTGCTGATCATGGGCAGCTGAATTCTCTGCTTGATGCTGAATGCTTTTCTCGGTCGTCTCTTGAACTATCTACTGGACCAGTGATGAGTTGAACTTCTGCAACCTCCGGCCCAAACAATTAGAAGTTGAACAGACACTTACGACCGTATTTAAAGAGCTTCAAACGGCCGACAGCCTTTAATGCTTAGCGTGGAATTTATGCCTCTTGTTATATGAAAACTCAACTAATGGAATAATTGGTTATACCCACCAATTTACACAAAAAGTCGATCACAAAGCAAGCAACCTTACTCGAGAGTATTTTCTGAATAGTCCTCTAGCTTTGTCTCCCAGGTTCAAAGTTAATGGTTGGTACGCAATTAGCATATCCAAGTTAAAGTACCCTAAGCCTTTATGAAGTGACCCTTCCAAAAATTTGATCGAGAACTCGTGGTTCGCGATCATAATTTGAGACAGGAAACCGTGGGGTAAGAGGGGATTCCATGCCTTATGACCCACTTCCATTACGGTTCATTCTTGAAAGTATTCTCTATGGGATCTAGTTTCCCTTATGGGTCACGAAGATTGCAGACTTAGTGAGTCGGTCAAACTATCACTCAAATGGACTACTGTTTTTGTAGTAGTCCTTGTGACGAATAGGAAGCTTCATGGGACAAAAATCCTCGTGATATTATAACACTTCACATTAAGGGTATCTCGGGTATTTCTGTGTGTTTTCATACCTCCCAATGTACACTTCTTTTCTGTACACCAACATTCCCGATGGCCCTTTGCCTCTCCCTTTGATGTTTTCATGAGCTTTTTGTTACCTTAGATCAAGGTTGTTTAACAAGGTTTATAAAATTTTCATATCAATAAGGTGGCGATGTCGGCCTCTCCTTCTAATATTTGGACCAACCAATTATAGCTTTTCATGTCCTGATACAAAACTTGTCAGAAACACGGGATGGATAGAATATTTTGATTATTGTAGAGAACTAGTGC
Organism: Tanacetum coccineum; assembly: GCA_026074375.1. NCBI lineage: Eukaryota > Viridiplantae > Streptophyta > Magnoliopsida > Asterales > Asteraceae > Tanacetum > Tanacetum coccineum. The sequence goes on from BQNB010069911.1 coordinate 30,669, forward strand.
ATGATCACAGTCCTTAAGTCGCCAACTTTACTTAACATGGTAACAACTTTTTTCCACTCTAATTGTGAGGGGGAGGTGTTCACTCCGCCGCGGGTTGGTTCCAATTTATCCGTTCTTCTAAAGTTTACTCTAGGTCTCCTTTGAATTTTCAATTAACATACCTCCAACATCTTCGTTCTTGATGTTCTCAAGTTTTTGTGCTTCAGTCTAAGCATTCAATATTTTCTTAGGAATATCCAAGCTAATAGTCATGACTAAGGCTCGAACTCTTAATGGCTTTATTCGATCTTTCAATGCTCAATAGCTATCCAGCTACAACATTTCCTTTCCCGGGTGATAAGAATCTCACCTGTTGTAATCCACTATGAGCAACTACCTATCCAACGACGTAAGGCTTCATCTTCAAGTACTTCTGATTAAGAATGTGTTTGCAATCTCTTATGATCATGTGAACCCCGATACACTTGGTTAATACAGATTGTGGTCTCCAAATCTTAAACGGGCAGAGGAAACTATCTACTAACAAGTTCCGCAACATATGAGTTGTTAGTTCTTCTCATGGATTTTAATTGGCGTGATGTATAAGAACAATCACCTTATCACATTGGACATATACACAGCGCCCAAACCTTAGATTAATGCATCCGCATATTGCGGATTTAAATCTTTTGCTATCCCTTATGGTTAACAGCCAGATATGGGGTGCTACTTTATACATATACTTTTGCTTCAACAGTTAGAAACACTACTTCTTATTTGTCGCACCAATTGAACATGACTTCTTCTGAGTAAGCTTGGTCATTTGCCTATCTTGGCGTTTTTTGAGAATATTTGATGAATACTCTGGTAGAGTTCTAGAATGTACCCAGCATGATCTAAAAATTGATGATGAATCTCCGTTGGTTGTCTTAAGGAGTATGCCAATCTTTAAGGATTCCGATCTTGCTGGGGTACACGTGAATACCCTGGACTATCAATACACGTGGAACGAGGATATGTACTTTTGGAATCCAAATATTCACAATTGCTTGTTCTTAAGCAAACTCTAAGATTAACTTAAGCGTGATCTTAGTGGGTGCTTCTTGCTTGTTCTTTCGAAATTTATTAGAATTTGTCATAAAGACAATCACAAATTTATACCCAAATTGGCATGTGCCACACGTGGTTCTTGAGGTCCATAAATACATTCGAGTTCCGGAAGAATTGGCCGTTTTTGCTAATATTCCTCTTCCTCGTACTCGAAGTGGTGATAACCTAGATCGCACAGTTGGAGGTAATTACTCTTAGAATAGAACATTGGGGATCTTTTATGTTCGGTTGATACCAAACAAATCGTATCGATTCAACTTGGGAAGTCTTGTGGGTAACGAATTCTTTACAACTGATCAGCTTGTTCCAGTTCCCGATAGCGATGCCATTACGTAATGATCCATCCTTCTTTTTTTAACACAATCAAGACCGGCAGATCCCAAGGTGAGGACACTCTAGTCTTATAAGCCTTATCAGATAGTTCTTTCAGTTGCTTCGAAAACTCTTTCATTTCAGAAGGCGCCAATTGATAATGTGCATGTGCTACAAGTGCATCACCAAGTATTAGATCGATTTGAAATTCCACTTTTCGAGTCGGAGGAAGACCCGGCAACTCCTCAGGGAATACATCAGGCTAATCTCGAACTATCGGTATGTCCTTAAGTCGCTTCTTCTTCGACTTGTCTTCTGTCTCCTTTGTAGTAACGTTTGCCAAAAACACTAGACATCCTTTTAGCATGTATTCATGTGTTTTGGTGTACGAGATAATGTGCAGACGAGCCTCATTTCCCCGGTTGATTCCGTCATCATGAACGATTAGAGTTTCATTTCCCCAAGGGATACGAACAATCTTCTCGGCACACACAATGATCACTTGGTACTTCACCAACCAATCCTTACCAATTATAGCGTCGAAACTACCAAGTTCTACAGGCATTAAGTCTATGTTGAATGGGTGGTTTAGGATGTTTAATGTACAACCCCTAAGGATAGTGTTCAACCCAATTATTCTCCCGTCGGCTAGTTCAACATCATAATAGTGATCTAATATAGTTGGTGTGATATTAATTTGGGAGCTAAATGCAGTAGACACAAAGCTTCTATCAGCCCCAATATCAAATAAGACAGAAGCATAGCGGTTGTTTAGAAGGAACATACCCATCATGACGTTGGAGTCGGGGTTTTTCCCTACACGGCCTACCGTATACACTTTCGCTGGAGCATTGCCATTTCTAGCTTGGTTATCGCGGTTGTTGTTTTTCAACTCTGGACAATCCCTCTTGAAGTGTCCTTGGGCTTCACATTCATAGCAAGTGGGTTTTTGACCCGACCCAATGCCCATCTGATTGTTAACATTGTTGGCGTTTGCAGTGCTCTTGCAGTCACAGGCCAGATGGCCGACTTTATTGCACTTGTGGCATCTGGGAGCACATGTACCATCATGGTGATAGTTTCATTTAGCGCATAGGGGTTTAAATCCCCCGTATGGCTTCTTCTCACCAGATCCTGCAGTGTAGGCTCGGCCAGTGTTCTGCCTCTTGTTTTGTTGTTGTTGGTTATCATCTTGCTTTCTCTTGGACTGAGTTTGACGTTCAGCAAAAGTGCATATTTTCTTATCCATTAGCTC